>JARBWK010000004.1:122001267-122203767 GCA_030556195.1 Anolis apletophallus | reverse complement strand
AAAAGGAATTGAAAAAATATCCACAAGACTTAAAATTGTAAAGATTAAAAGGGGGAAAACATCATCTGGAAATGGAAAATCTTGCGAAACAATATAAATATTTGAAACAAGATTATTTTGAAAATGCCAATAAACCAGGTAGATGGATGTCAAGGAGAATCAATAAAAAGAAACAAAATGGAAATATTACTAAAATCAAAGAAGGGGAAGTTGTGTATATTAAAGATAGAGATATACAAAGGAAATTTTTAACTTTCTATAAAAAAAATTATACACAAAAGATGAAATCCCGGAAGATGTTATAAGTCAGTACCTATCAAAAATACAACACATCAGTGAGGAAGAAAGGGAATTTTTAAATAAAAAAATCTCAGAAAAGGAGATAGAAGAGGCCATTAATCATCTAGATGCTGATAAAGCGCCTGGGCCAGACGGCTTTACTGCAGATTTCTATATGGTAATGAAAGATATTCTTATACCAAAACTTAAGAAGCTTATGAATCTAATTCTTAAAGGCAAAGACATTCCGGAAACATGGTCTGTAGCAACAATAACTCTAATTAAAAAAAATACATTAGACACACCAGAAACACAGGACTTTCGACCAATTTCTCTACTAAATGTAGATTATAAGATATTTACAAATATATTGACAAAGAGATTTAAAAATGTTTTGTCAAAATGGATTGGGGAAGAACAGGCAGGATTCCTTCCAAACAGGAGTACCAAAGACAATTTATGTACCATAATAAATACAATTGAATATTATGAAGTAAATATACAGAAAGAGTTAGCGCGTCTCTCGCTTGATGCAGAAAAGGCGTTTGACAATTTAAATTGGGATTTTTAAAAAATGATTATGACAGAATTGGATATAGGGTACCACATTTAAAATGCTATAAACGCTATATACTCGAAACAAAAAGCGAGACTGTCTATAAATGGTACATTAACAGAGGAATTTTATATCTCGAAAGGAACCCGCCAAGGATGTCCCCTATCCCCATTAATTTATATCATGTCTCTGGAAGTCCTTTTAAAAGGAATTAGAGAAGACCAGGAATTAAAAGGAATGAAAATCGCCAAACAAGAATATAAGATTAAAGCATATGCTGACGATGTAATTTGCATTATAGAAAGCCCAAATGACAATATAAATGAATGGCTGGGAAAAAATAGATGAATACAGAAAAGTAGCTGGCCTCAAAATAAATAGGGGAAAACAACAATTCTAAGAATATAACTAAAAGAAAAAGGGAAGAACTAGAAAAGATATCCGGCATCAAAACATGCACAAAAATGAAATACCTGGGGATTTGGATTACAGCAAAAAAAATCGCAACTATTAACAAATAATTACGAACAATCCTGGACAAATATCAAAAAAGACCTAGAAAACTGGAAAGTACTCAACTTGTCTCTCTTGGGAAGAATCTCAATCATTAAAATGAATGTCCTTCCAAAATTGTTATATTTGTTCCAAAATATTCCGGTTATAGGAAATCAGAAATCCTTTCCATTGTGGAAAAAAGAAATTACTAAATTTATTTGGAATGGGAAAAGGCCCATAATAAATTATAAAATAATGATGGACAAGAAGAGCAGAGGAGGCTTTGGCTTACCAGATTTTAAACTTTATTTTGAGGCATGTGCCCTACAATGGATCAAGGATTGGATTTCATTAAAAAAAGAGAAATTATTAACTTTGGAGGGTTTCAATTTGAGGATGGGGTGGCATGCCTACCTTTGGTACGATAAGGCCAGGGTGGAAAAAAAACTTTGGAAATCACTTCATTAGATCTGCATTGTTGAAAGTTTGGAACAAATATAAGAATTACTTTTATAGGGAAATACCGAGATGGGTCTCTCCCATTGAAGCAGAACAGAGAAGATTACAAGGTTGGTCAAGATGGCTTACATATGAAGAACTGCTGAAAAAGAATAAGGGGAAGTATGAATTAAAATCCTATGAGGATATTAAACAACTTTTGGGCTAAAAATATTGGTAATTTGGGCTAAAAATATTGGCAGACAAATTAATTTACAGGAATGGCATAAAATATGGAATAAAAAATTGAAGTATACATACGCCTCTGATCTTAAGGAAAATTGGTTAAAGATGTTCCATAGGTGGTACATAACCCTCCAAAAATTGGCATTGTGTATAATAAAAGTCATTCTGAGTGTTGGAAATGTAAATCACATATGGGAAGTTATTTTCATATGTGGTGGTCGCGTCCAAAAACCAACGAGTATTGGAGAAATATTCACAAAGAAACTCAATCTATACTACAGTTGAAATTTCCATTAAAGCCGGAATATTATCTACTGGGGTTGAATGATAATGAATTAAAATTAGATGAAAACAAAGATATACTTCTTACATATATGTCAACAGCAGCTCGAATGGTTTTTGCCAAAGAATGGAAATCAGACCAAATACCCAAAATGGACCAATGGATAGACAAGATTTATAGTATAAAAGATATGGACAAATTAACTTTTTATTTGAGGAAAAATATGGGAAACTGAAGAAGACTAACAGATTGACTCTGTTTGAAGATTACATGAGTTCAAAGAAATTGAAAGACTGACAGAAAACACCCACTAAGAGGATGAATTGAGGTCGCCATGTATATATTTTATTTTCACTTACTATCCCCTCTTTCCCTTTTCTCTTTCCCGCTATTCTTTCCTCCCCATGCCCTCCCATACCCCTCTCCTATCTGACCCACACACCTTACCCTGTAACTAAGTAGACCCCCCCTACTAACCATCCTTGGGAAGCTTTATCACTTACTATGTTTCCTTTTCATTTAATGTATCACCACTACTTAAAAACAATTTTAAAAAATTCCAAAAAAAAATGATCTGATCACCATGCTTAGTATATCTCATATGCATGGGGGTATTGGGATAACAATACAAAAGGTTTGCTAGGGTAGACCCTCTCTCACTCAGATTCAGCCCCCCGAATCAAACTCACCCCGGAATCAAAATCCTGGCTACGGCCCTGCTTCAGGTGCAGGGGTCCCCATTTCTACACTCTTTAAAATATTTTTTAAATGGAGTCCTATGGAGCCCATCCCTGTGGGACTCTGTTTTTATAGTGTGTAGAAATTGAGGTTATTGGAATTGGGGAGCAATCATTTTAGAGCTCCCGATTCTTGCTGAAATATCTGAAGTTGCTTATTTTAAGATGGGTTGGGAACTGTCAGAATCCCTGATTTTAGATTGTTGTAGTAATGTTAAAGTGTGGGTGTTCCTGTGAGCACTCTCAAAATGTGCCTCGGCACTACTTTTCTCACAATTAATCCGCTTGCATGAAACTTTTATGGTAATTTAAAAAATAATTTATTCTTTAGGAATTGCATGATTAAAATATGTAACCAGTTTGCTGTACTTACATGACCCCCTTATTTTAGAACAAGGATTTCCCAATTTTGACATAGTGTGCTAATTATGCTTTTCCCCTTTTGTATTATAAATAATTGGGAATCCAAGGGACTGTCTTCCTCAAAGCCCTGGAAGAATTAACATGTATTTAATTGGACTAAGATGCTTAGATTGCTTATCTAAGTGCACATATCAAATATCAGGGGTGTGCAAAATGGCAAAAATACATTCTGTTTTTGGGAAGATTCCAGGAGATTAGGAGGGGGGTCACTTGGATTCGTAATTTGGAACCCTGAGTTCCATTTTCATTTCAGTAAGATTCAGACCATTAGCTTCAATTGGGAGAATTTAGAAGCTTGTTTTTCCACCATTTTTATGCCTATCAGGATCAAACTTGGCACATTTGCAGGAAAAATTGACAGCTGTAACCCTGCGAATTTCTGAACGTTTCACTCAGCCATTGATTTTTTTGGAAATTTTAAAAACTTTTACAAATAACATTTTTCAAAAAGAAACCAAAAAGACGTATTTTTATTTACACACAGTAATAGAACATGTAGGGCATCATCCCAGCTGAGTTTCAGAAAGATCCAGTCATCCACCAATATTTAGGATTTTTTCCCATAGTTGAAGCAACATTATCTCTCCATTAAAGTGATGGATGTTGAGTGTAGCCATTTGCTGCATCACATAGACTGCCTCCATTCTATTGTCCTGGATTTCAAGTCCCATGATTATCTGTTTTTTGCCCTGCAAGTTGTCTCTTCCTCACAATACGAGAGTCACTTGCAGGACACATATACTGCTGTAAGACTGAAAAGCTTTGCTAATCCACTGCTTTTTTGACATTTTTTAAAGTTTCTACAATTAACATTTTTTAAAACGAGTTTTTTTTTAAAAAAAGAATTGGTCACAGCAACAGAACATGAGTAGGGCATAATTCCTGCAAATTTCAGAAAGAGCCAGTGGTCTACCAATTTTAGGAGTTTTTAAAAAAATGTTCTCTCCTACTGAGAGGAGAATACAACTTGCAGTGTAAAAAAAACAAGGAAGTCTGGGTCTTGAAGTCTAGGACAATGGAGAGGAAAATCAGCCTATGATTGGCTGGGGCAGACCATGTGATGCAGCAAATATGCTTGTACTTGGTCCCATTATCTGCACAGTAAGATACTGCTGTTTCAACTATGGAAAAACAGTCACAATATAACTTAACCTAACAAGCTTTTCCATGAATCCCATTGGGGGGGGGGGGGCGTGCGTGCGTTCTGTTTTGGTTCTGTTTTGGCCTTCCAACATTTGATTTTGGCAGTTCATATTTGTGAAAATTTGCCAAATTTTGAATGGACTGCCAGAATTTTGCACATTCATCAAATCTTTGTAAAGAGATAGATAGATAGATAGATAGATAGATAGTAGGCATGGTTTAGAACCCAAAAATAGCAAATCGAAAAATCTAATTGGGGATTTTTTATTAGTAATAGGAAGACTTACAAAAAAAATTTCCAAAAATTTCTAAAATGTAACTTAATTACTAACGAAATTCGTTAGTAGTTCGTATGCCAGAGCATGCGCATTCCAGATGTTTTTGGCCTACAACTCCCAGAAATCCTAACAGCTGGTAAATTGGCTGGGATTTCTGGGAGTTGTAGGCCAAAACTTGAATAAATCACACTGAATTCTAGATGGGACTCTCCAAATAGGAAGGAGGGAGGGAAGGAGGGAGGGAGGGAGTGGGTATTCTATTCTTGGAAGCAGCAAAAGAAAAGGAGGAGGAGCCCCTCGCTCCTCGCTGCCTCTCTCTCACCCCGATCCCGAGGAGCGAGGGCCCAAGTTTGCCCAGGCTGGTCATATACCTACATTCTATGCACATGCAATAATACAGCAGTAATAACAATGGGTATAAGAAGAGGTAAAATTCAAACCCAGTATTCTGACTGGTCCCTGCCTCATGCGGTGCAAACGGGCTCTTCTCTGTGAGCCCGGAAATTAGCCGGGAAAAGCCAGCGTTTTCTGCTTGGGTGCACACACATACATATTCTTTGGGGGATTTGCTGCAGAATCTTCTCTATGAGCCCGGATTCTGTAGCAAATCCCCTCCCAAGAATATGTATGTGTGCTCCCAAGCAGCAACGCTGGCTTTTCCCGAGGTTAATTTCCCGGGCTAATAAGAGAAGAGCCCGTTTGCACCCCATGAGGAGAGACCAGTCAGAATACTTCGGTTTGAATTTTACCTCTTGTTATTGTTATTACTGCTGTATTATTGCATGTGCATGGAATGTAGGTATGACCAGTTGGATTACTTATAATATTAGGCACTTACAGTAGCATTCATTCTATTATACATTAGGTTGGTTTCTCACCCCAATACTCTGTGATGCTTTAGATCCTGGCAGGCAGGAGAGGCAGGGAAGCCTGGAAAAAATGTAAACAGAGAGGTTTACTCAGAAAATCCACAAAGGAGGACCCTTCATCCAAAGTGCCTCCTTTGCAGATTTACTTCTGAGTAATCCTCTCTGTTTACATTTTTTCCAGGCTTCCTTCCAGCCGAAAGAAGGAGCGAGTTTAGGGCTTGCCTTGCCATAATACTTATTGGCAAAGGAGGCGGGAGGGTGGTGAGAGAGAAGGAGGGTGCCCCCCCCCCCCTTACGACCTAATAACGACACTTAAGAAAATCCTGGCCCCGGAGTTCGAAAAAGAAAGTCCACTTCCTGGTTGGCGTTCCAGGTGCGGAAATACTCGAAAGTAGCATTTCTTACGAATTTCTTACGAAACGAATCATTTTCATAACTTTTTTCTCATGCCTAATAGATAGATAGATAGATAGATAGATAGATAGATAGATAGATAGATAGATAGATAGATAGATGAAGGGGCAGAGAAAACACTTGCCCATGTGATAGCTCAGAAAGTGGAGGATTTGTGTAGTAATGTATATCATTTGTGATGTGGGCGAATAGGTTATCAGTTTTTCTTACAAATGGAAAGAAACTAAAGGTGACAATAAGGGGACAATTCCCTCAGCCTTCTGCCCCAAATGGATGAGGTCCTAAATCTTGCCAAGAAATCCCTGTGATAGGATTGTTATATAACTCATCCCAGCTACACTGTCATATAAAATCCAGATTATCTGATATAAACTGGATTATATCATACAATCCAGTTGAAAGCAGGCAATGTGGATTATTTGTTTTGATAATCTGTATTATATGGCAGTGTAGAAGGGGCCACCCAATGCACATAATAAAAACAAAAATGATTCAGTTCAACCATAGATGAAAAGTTTTAAACCATTAAGCAGGAATGAATGAATGTCTAATGCAAATTTAGAATAATCTAACTTTCAGATACAATAATTTGATCTGAGATTATGGCCTCTTCTACGCAGCCATTATAAAATCCCAATTATATGGCAGTGTGGACTCAACTAATTCAGTTCAATGTAGATAATATTTATTTATTTATTTAAAACTTTTCTACCCCGACCTTCTCATCTCTATTGAGGGACTGAGACTGGCATAACAGCAAAAAATCAATGCTATACAATATAAAAACAACTTAAAAGCAACTACAACAACATATTGAAATACATAAAAACCCAGCATAAAACCACATCGCCATTAAAACAATTCCACTCAATCTGTAAACGTGGTCATACATAATATGGGTGATCCACTTTGATAATCTGGATTTTATGGTAGTGTAGAAAGGGCCTGAGATGGGGAAGAGTTCTTAAAATACTGTGGACTGCTAAAAAGATAAAGAAGGCCCCTTCTACACTGCCAAATAAAATCCAATTTATCTGCTTTCAACTAGACTATATGGCAGTGTAGACTCATATAATCCAGTTCAAAGTAGTCAATATGGATTATCTGCTTTATAATCTAGATTTTATGGCAGTTTAGAAGGGGCCTGAGTTTTTCGAGCTTTGCAATGCAACTCATTGGGGAAACATGTACATAACAATTTTTATATTTATGAAAAATCTAATCAAAATGCTACCTTACATCCATGAAAAAAAATATTTGGATAAAACTTGGGCTTTTGGAAAATGTGCATACAAAATAGTGCAAACCCCCATGTTAACCAAAAAAATTATGAATATTGCAAATTATGCAGCAATGGGATGGATCCAGGACCTTTTGGGGTTTGGGGTTTACCAGCTGGGGTCGCAGGAACTCCACGGGCTCCACCTCCACAACCAGGGTGGTACCTTCTGCTGCAGGGTCAGTCAATGGATCCAACCAGTTGTTAGCCCTGGATCTGGAACCACCATTAACATGGACACAACGGAATCTCAAAAGGGAGGAGGGAGGGAAACCTTCCACTGTAACCCTACCTAGACAGAAGCGTATCGACCCCGGCCATCAAGCTCCCCCTTTACAGAGGGTGGGCAGAAGGCCAGACAACTGATTGAACCATCGGTGGAAGAGGGGCAGGGGCGGGAAATAGTAGTGATCTCAGGGAGGGGTAATAGGGACGGTAGACGGAGGCCTGATGAGAGAAGGAGGTGGAGTCGTGGAAAGACTTGTCCTCCTTCTGACCTACGAGCTATTCCCAGGCACACAGATGGCGAGTCTCCAACTATCTCCTCTCCGATTCTGGTGCTGGCAAATGCCAGGTCCGTGCGCAACAAGATCGGGACCATCAGAGACTTCCTCCTTGAGAAGAATGTAGATCTGGCCTGTCTCACGGAGACATGGCTGCAGGAGGGGGATGAGGTTCTTATGCATGAGTTGTCATCCCCAGGATTTGTTGCCAGTCACCAGATGAGGACAGAGAGACGAGGGGGGGGGGGGAAGTGGCCATCCTCAGTCGTGACAAATTTAACTCCAGGACGATCCCGACCGCAAACATCCCAGGAATAGGGTGTGCTGGTTTGGCGTGGGACTTTAGTGAGAGTATAGCCTTCCTGTTGGTGTACCGTGCACCCAACGCGCCAACGGGGAGTCTACCTAAGCTGCTGGAGATGTCTCGGAGTGGGAGTTGAGGTTCCCTAAGATCATTGTTTTGGGGGACTTCAAAACAATACCACCTCCCCTTCAACAGCAGCCATGGACCTAGTGTCCACCATGGAGACACTAGGACTCTCACTGTAAGACTACGCATCAAGCCGGTCACACCCTGGATTTGATCTTTGCGGCCGGAATTCAAGTGATCCCAACCTCTGTAGTAGAGGTTTCATGGTCGGATCACAGTGTCCTGGAAGTCCGTCTTGAGATGGCCCCTCCTCCCGGTAAGGGTGCCGAACCCATTCTGGTTTGCCCAAAGAGACTTATGGAACCCACTAGGTTCCTGAATGCTCTAAGGGGATTGGAACTCACCAGCGACTCGGTCGATAGGCAAGTGGAATGTTGGAACATCGGTCTTTCCACAGCCTTGGACGAGATCAGCCCCCAGACGCTCTCTCATCCCCCGTAGAAATCGCTCCCCTTGGTTTACCGAGGAGCTGCAGGCGATGAAACGGAGGAAGAGACAGTTAGAGGACGTGTGGCGGGGCCTCCGAGATGGGGCCTTGAGATCCGCTTATAAACAATTTAAAGATGTTTATGAGCAAGCTATCAAGGAAGCCAAAAGGGTCTACTACTCTTCCTTGATAGAGTCGGCTAGTTCACGCCCAGCTCAACTTTTTAAAATTATTCGGTCTCTGACAACAATTTTGACTGTCCCAAAGGATAGGGGTTTGGCTTCCACAGCTGAGGCTTTTCAGAACTATTTTGCCGACAAGATCTCGATACTCCGCCGGGATATCCCAGCCACTCTTGATACAGTGAGTGAACTCGAGACTCCGCCGCCACTCGGCGGGCCCACCTTCACCCGTCTCCAACCACTGGACGCAGCAGCTGTCGATAAGCTACTTGCTGCAGCTAGACCAACTACCTGCTCCCTTGATCCGTGCCCCTACTGGCTTGTTAGATCCTGCCGGGAGGGGTTACGAGACCCCCTGGGAAAGATTATCAACAGCTCCCTTGAGCTAGGAGTGTTCCCAGGGGGTTTGAAAGAGGCTATGGTAAGACCGCTGCTGAAAAAGCCGAATTTAGATCCTTTGGCTCCCTCCAATTACTGACCTTTGTCAAATTTGCCTTTTTAGGCAAGGTAATTGAGAGGGCAGCAGCGGATCAGCTGCAGCGGTTCTTAGAAGACACAGCTGGACTCGATCCCTTCCAGTCCGGCTTCCGTATTGGGCATGGGACGGAGACCGTGCTTGTCGCCATTATAGACCAACTTCGCCGCCAGCTGGATCGGGGCGGATCAGCCCTGCTTGTTTTGTTAGATCTAACAGTAGCATTAGATACCGTAGACCATGCACTGTTAGCCCACCGTTTAGCCGTGACTGGGGTTAGGGGGCCTGCCCTTAAGTGGGTGACCTCCTTCCTCCAGGATCGGGGACAATGCGTGGAGAGGGGAGAGGAGGTCTCTGGGAGGCTCCCATTAACTTGTGGGGTCCCCCAGGGGGCCATCCTCTCGCCTTTATTATTCAACATCTACATGCGCCCCCTGGCCCAGTTGGCCCGCGACTTTGGTCTGGAGTGTTATCAGTACGCAGATGACACCCAGCTCCTGCTGAGAATGGACGGCAGTGTTTCCATCTATGCCTACCCTGGATGGCTGCATGCCAGCCTGTTAGCCCGAAGACGGATCCCTGGGCTGGATGAGCCTAGGCAACAGCCCGTCAACTAAGAGCCTAGGTGTCCAACCCCTTGCTGACCATGGAGGCCCAGGTCTCCATGGTCAGCAAGACGTCGTTTTTCCTCCTATGACAGGCTAGGCGACTGGCCCCCTACCTGTCCGGGGATGACCTGGCCACCGTGATCCAAGCGACGGTTATCTCGAGGCTAGACTACTGTAATGCCCTCTACGTTGGCCTTCCCTTGTCAACAATCCGGAAACTCAAGCTAGTGCAGAATGCCGCTGCTCGCTTGCTGGTGGGAGCACCAGTGAGGGAGCACATCACTCCCATCCTTCGGCAAATGCACTGGCTTCCCATCAAGTACCGAGTTGCCTTCAAGGTGCTGGTTTTAACCTTCAAGGCCTTACACGGTCTAGGGCCTTACCCCATATGTTCCCCCGAGATCACTACGCTCGGAAGAGCGGAGCCTCCTGGTTATTCCATCATCCCGCTCCTGTCACCTATCCAGTACAAGACAACGAGCCTTTTCGGCCGCGGCACCTGTGCTCTGGAATTCGCTTCCAGGTCATATTCGGGCAATTTCAGAACTCGCCCCTTTCCAAAGGGCGTGTAAGACTGTCCTCTTCAGGCTGGCATTTGGCTAAACCCAAACGCAATCAACGTGCTCACGCCTGATCCAAGAACCATAGTCCTGCGGTCACTATGGCTATGTATTTGTTTTTATTGTATATTTTACTGTATGTTTTACCGAATGTCTTATTGCACATTTTAATTGCTGTAATCCGCCTCGAGCCTGCAGGGAGGAGCGGAATATAAAATGGAATAATAAATAAATAAATATAAATAAAGTTTAATCTTTTAAAAAAATCTAGTTTCTGTCAATTCTGTTCATCCTTAATGGAACATGGATTTGAATCTCCTTGGTTCGAGTCCACAATTTTACTCTTTGGACAACATCAGCTCTCATTCTGGCTACATTACACCACTAACATATGGATAAACCTCCCATTTGTAAGTAAACAGAAATTAAACATCACTAAAAGGGCATAATTACCCACTTTTGAATCCTTTCAGACTGTGAAAATCAAGTCTTCCTTTAGAGCACATGAAATTAATAACAACAGCTGGGTTGGATAACACCCTATGTTGGTATTTGTATGATGTCCCACTACTGTGAACGGAAGTTGGCCTTAAGCCAGATTGTGACATGATCACTGCTTGCTTCAACAAGAGCCAATAGAGTGCCAAAGTCAATCACAATATGCTTACTCCATAAGTACTGTGGCATTTTAATAATGTGTGTTATGCTAACAGCAATGGGGACAATAAGGCACAGTGTATCAATTAAAACTGATATCACAACCCTTCAGTGCTTCCTTACCACAAAAATGGTGACGCGGCAGATATGTAAAGGAGAGCCCTTTGCTACAGTCTAATATGATGAATAGGTACTTCACCACTCTCACACTGCTTGTGGCAATGTGAACAGTTGGGATTACATAAGCTATCAACAAATAAAACATGATGTAACTTAGCATGAGGCTGGAGAATTGATCACAGAAAGATCCTCATTTATCCTAGTGTATGTGATATTAGCTGAAGGCTAATCATTGCATTCCTCTCTTTCATTGTCCTTAAACTGCTGCTTTCTCAAGTTATGGGAGAACAGTGGGAAAGATCAATTGAATGCTTCAAACATCTGTTGGGTCTTAAGGAAGCCCATTGTTGCTGAATGGTGTTAACCAGTGTTCTGAATGTTATCAATCATTTCAACAGGTAAAGCATCTGAAGGATACATCCAGTGAGCCCTTGGTGGCACTGTCTTTCCAAAATGATCAGTTAGAAGGAGATGACAATATGAGAAGACAATACATACAGCAGCCACTAACAGTGAAGGGGAGTAGGTAGAACAAGTTTTGAGCTGCATCGAAAGACGGGTAATCAAATCATCATCATCATTTTATCAATAGCTCTGTGATGTTTTGCTCTTTAGATCAGCAGCAATTATTTCTATTGTGGTCTTCCAGACACTGAGGAGCTACAATTGCCATCAATCTTCACCTCATTCCTTTTGCTATAGTGCTATCTCAGTTGGTTCACCTGAGTCCATCTACTTCGATAATATCTGCAGAGATATTTTGAGTTATAGACAGACTTCTTCAGACAAAATTTTTTCCCATTATATATCTGTGCTTTCCTAAAAATAAACAAATACTTGAAATCTATTGATTGTGTTATAGAAACTATCAAAAGATCTCATGAAATGCCTCAATTTGAGCAGGCCACTTGTAGGAAATTGTTTTTTTTAATTTTGTGAAATTGCCATTTTTCACTAAATTAAAAGTTTTTGAAAACCAATTCTGGTTTTCAAAATTCTTAAATTCTTCAAACACAGACAGGGATTCCCTTGTTTGAAGATAACTCTCTTCCATGCCAATATATACTTCTTTTGTGTTAACAATAAAAGCAGCTGTAACTCTCAGAGATTTTCTACCTTATTCAAGAACTTCCTCCACACTCATCTCAATACCCCCAACATCACTCCTCAAGTCCTCTGAGTAACTAATGAAAGATAAGGAGAGACATAATATTCATAGTTTTTCTTGTTCTTGTTCAGAAAGTATATGTCAGCACAGCATTACATTGAGACATTTCTCAGGGGCTACAAATATTAACCACTGTGCTAATTTTGCCCTTGTACAAGAGTGAAAAGAGTAGCACAATTTTCCTCCTCCTCATCACTAGTAATAATAAAAATCTTGTTCTGTGTTAAAAGTACAAACAAACATTCTTTCATGGGGAAAACGTTTTGTTGAAAAATGTATTTAAAAGTTTAAATAAGACCTTCCAAATCTATGCTAAATTCTCAGTTCATTAAATTGAAGCTAGTAGAGATGCTACATGTTGTGAAAGAGCCTATCTTGTCATGCTTTGCTCTCTATGTCTTCATGTAAGCATTGAAGTAATATCCAAATAGGCCTTCTGTCCATGCATTAACAGATAACATGTGGAGCATTTAAAGTTCAAAACAATATGGAAACAAGCTAAGTAGATTGATTCTGGCTTAGCTCACCTATCCACATTGGTCACTTGAAGTATCCAAAGATAGTTCACTCTTACTCTTTATGGTTCTTAGCTGCTTTGGGAATTGATGATCAGGGATGTATGAGCTTGATGTTTCATGTGTACTCACTGCCATAGTGTAAAAGTCAGATTTTTTTGTCCATTCTTCATCCAAGATGCGTTAGATTTTCACAATGACTTGATACATATGGAATCATCCCTTCTCGTGATCCCAGAAACTGTGCTTGGTACAGGAGAGGGGGAGAGGATGAAGGTAGTAGTGCAGAAATGGTATGTCCATTTGGCATTTGGACCACACTTCACAAAAGTTCACATATGTTTTCTACCATGAAGAAGGTCTATAGCAAGCTACTAACTGTCCTTTTTGCATCTTCCTGTAAAGAGATAAACAAGAGTGTTGGTTTTTACAAGCACCCCTGTTCAGTTTCACATAACATCTTTGCAAGTTACTTCAATCCCTTTGGTATGACAGGGAGATCTGCAATGTTAAATTCATTATGGCTCAGGTATACAAGAAAAGTGTGATTTGGTTTTGAACACCTTTGGTGATGAATGTGCATTAGCATCCAGTATTTTCATTAAATAATTGCAGGTATTTTCTCACTTGAAACTTTTAAAGCTTTGCCACTGATAGAGATTTATCATTTGTGGATAGTAGTGTACCCAATGGAAAAAGTATTTTGCACAAGATAACCAAGGGACATAGTCAAATCATGGCATGAACTGGGCAGGTAAATCAAATATTATAGTAATTACATAGAATTAATATGCATGTATCTTAGTCCTGTTGTTTGCATTCTATGGACCAGTGTTTGTTGTGCTCTATAAACAAGTATATTAAGAAATAATTGATACTGATAATATTGATAAGTATCCCCTTTTCCAGTAAACTCTGCAAGAATAGTTATGGACAAGGATGGGAAGAAAGAGGAAGATTGTAGGTGGCAGAAAACCAATATTATAAGTTGTGAGTACAGAAATGCTTTCAAAAATCACTTGTTAAACTCATAGAGATAAGGTGGTCAAAATATTGCCTATTATCTTAGCAGTATAATTAGAATCATAAAGATGTATTTCCCTTCTCTAAACAATGAGTAATTCTGGTTTCATATGCCATTTTTTTTGAAACAACAGACTGTTACTTTCATTCAGAAATCTAACAGAAGTACAATGGTTTTCAATGAATGGCTTTATATTGATCAATTAACTACTGCAACATTTTATCACCTGAAGGTCTTCATTTAGTTAATGATTTTTATGTAAAATGCTGTATCAAAATTGCCATTTGACAATCAAAACAAAATAGAAGAAGAAGAAAAAACACAAGATGGAATCTCCTACAGAACTTTCCCATATCTCTCAATTCATTTGACTTTCAAAGAGACTACTGGGGTAGAGAAAATATTTTCCAAAGGCCCTCTTGTCCAAAATCATCATCATATTAATAAGAGTAGACAATATATTTTTATAAAAAATACCCAGAAAGCAGATGATAGCGGGGGCAAGCTTTGAAGATGACTGGGCTTTGGAAATAGCTTTGTCTTCAAAGTATTCTGGTTGGAAAAGACTTTGAAAGTGAACATGCTCTAGAGTAAAGACTTTGAAGATTGCTGTGCTTCAGGGAAAAAAGCTTTGAAGGGTCTGGGCAGGGCAGATTGGAAAGAACTTGAATGGCTTCTACAGATTCCTCATGTTGCTGATGACATACAGTACATTCATGTCTTTGTACTGCAGTCTCCAAAGACAAAACATTGGGATGGTCTTAGGCTGACATGGTTTGTCAGCCTAAGAATAACATATATGCTCATGTATTACCTCTTAGTTCATCTTATAAAATGTTTGTTATCAGTCAAGCTATCTCTGGGTACATCTACACATACTCTTTAATGTGAGGCTGATCCAGAGTAGCAATGTCCTACACTACCTGTTTCCATTTTGCAGCAGTGGTGCTGCATCCAGTGAGGCTAAAACTAGTTTGACCCCAGTAAATGTCACTTTACCTTGGGTGTCTCAGTCATGCATTAGTGAAATTTACATAATACAGGGTAAAATCAGACTGACCTATTTTATCCCATATTATGGACTGGACGATCGTGAACATCATTTGGACATCCAGAATTGAGTTCTGTTCCAAATTGGGGTTTGGCCGAGTATAAACAAACCCTTCACACATTTCTTGGATATTTGAATTCTGAGTGGTGTTTAAGAATTCACTTCTAAGGATGTGTCTTTTTCCTAATTTAATTATTTAAGGAAGCAACAAATTGGCAACACATAATTTAACCAATTTTCTTTCCAACTCAAGAAACTTGTTAATAAAACTATAGTGTTCAAAGGCTATTTGCAGTTTGGGACTTATCCTATGTATAATTCACATCTGTTGAGTTTGTGTGGCAGCCAGGTTGCTAACAGGAGCAGCGCTCAGGGGGCATACAACTCCTCTGTTGCGCCAGCTCCACTGTGCTACCAGGCACAATTGAAAGTGTTGGCTTTAGCCTATAAAGCCCTAAACGGTTCCGACCCATTTTACCTGTCTGAATGTATCTCTCCTTATTTTATTTATTTATTTATTTATTTATTTATTTATTCGATTTTGTATACCGCTCCTCCCCACAGGCTCGGCATTGTCAAATAGAGCAAAACCATCGAAGACTCTAAGATCGTCTAGGGAGGCCCTGCTCTCAGTCCTGCCTTCTTCACAGAGGCGTTTGGCAGGGATGAGAGACAAGACCTTCTTAGTGGTGGCCCCTCGGCTGTGGAACACCCTTCCTGGGATCGGCCCCCTCCCTCCAAAAATTTTGTAAAAAAGTTATAACCTAGCTTTTTGAGCAAGCATTTGCAAATGTAGTGTAACAGGCAAATATAGATCTATGGAACAACTGGGCGATGCAATTTGGAAAATGATATTAGTAAGGAGATGCTGAGGATTTATGTTTTTATTGGTTTTATGTGGTTTTTTTTATTATATGCTAAATGTTTTAATTGTATTTTATGTTGTTGGGGCATCAAATTGTGCTGACGGCAACCTGCTTTGAGTTGCCTTCAGGTTGAGAAAGGCAGTATATAAATACAATAAATAAATAAATAAATAAATAAATAAATAAATAAATAAATAAATCAGCATTTTCCACACAAGTAATGTTCCTGTGCAGAAATATCATACTGGCAGTGGGGCAGCAAGGAGGCAATTCCAGTGCCCCAGCCAGCAGATGATGCTTTCTCATACCCATGTTGCAGATGCTTGGAACAGCCCCATTGTTTCTTATGGAACACGGGCCAATTTTGTGTTGGTGGCAGAAATCTCCTACCACACTGCCACTCCAATTCACCAGTGGAGCCCCACTGGAAATCACCCTATGTCGTATGATAGACAGCATGAGGCTCCATGGGTGAACTGGGGAAGAAGTGTCCTGGGACATTTTTGCTCTATTTGACAATGCTGTAAGAAACTATAATAGCTTTGCTGCAGCCAAACATAACAGAGAGGAGAGAGCCAAAGAAACAACCCATAACAATTTCCTATTATTTATTAATAATTTATTAATCATGTACCTAAGCAAGTAGTGATTCCTGATAATGTGTGGTGTCCAAACAGCTTTTTTCCAAATTGTTTTCATTGAGAATAAGTTGTCTCCAATAGGCTGGAGTGTGAGAAGGTTTTTAAAATCAAGATAGATTTGCAATAAAAGTGTGGGAACAAATTGTGTAGGGACAGTAGAAAAGGAAAGGGGTAGAGAGGGGGCTAGGAAAATCAAAGCACAGAGAAAAAAGGAAAATAAGGAAAATAAGATAATTTCCAGGTTCCAGAACAATAAGTACGTCAGAATGGGAAGAGATGTGGACGAAGAAATGAAAACTTACATACTCCACAGTATTCAAAGAAAACTGATACAAAATGTTCTACAGGTGGTACTTAACATCAGAGAAATTAGCAAAAATCAATAAAGGTAGAATAAGTGACAAATGTTGGAAGTCTGTAGGCGCTTTCATACATTTATGGTGGAAGTGCAAGAAAACCAAAAAAAATTGGCAGTTGATACATACAAAGTTGGAACTAATTCTACAGATAAATTTTGACTTTAAACCAGAGTATTTCCTACTAGGAATAACGGACTTCGAAATGGAAAAAAATACAAACAGAATTTTCATCTACCTCATAACAGCAGCCAGGATCAAATTGGCACAACTATGGAAATCTAACAAAACACCAACTTTTGAAAACTGGCTACTGTAAGTATGGGATATAATGAACATGGACTTTGCTTACAAAAAAAGTTAACAGATAATAACGCACAAAGACAAAAAACAAATTGGGGAAAATTACTGAATTTATTTAAAAAGACAATGCAGAAATTTATTTTCAGGAGACATAAAAGAGTCTCAAATGCCAAGGATAAAAAGAAACTAAATGGCAAAGAATCAGAAAATGGAATGAAAATAATTGATAACACAACGTAGGAAGCTGGGCATGTCCAAAGAGCTTTAAGGAGCTATTTATAATATCAAATGTTTTACTTTTCATGAATTACAATTGAATTCCATAGCTGATTCATTATGTATTATCTATGTACGTTTCTAACTACTATGCTATACATAATTTTATTTTGTCAAAGTAGACAGAAAATCCAGTGTTCTGCAACTTCAACTTATGGTGACCTTATGATTGGGAAAATTCCATGTCACATTATCTTCAACTGCTCCGTTGTGCTTCGCTCCTGCAGATTCAGGACAGTGGCTTCTTTCACTGAGTCTATCCATCTTAAATGTGTGAAATGCAATGTGCGGTGTAAGTAAAAGCCTGTGTACCCTGAGGCCTAATTCTGAGGTTCTCCGCACCACCATTTTTAGGCAGAAGAATGAGCACTGTGATTTCTCATAATTTTTTAAAACTTTCTTCTAAAAATATATTTAAGAATACAAAGTCATTAGAAATGGCACACTGATCCAGAGGTAAATCCACTCTTTGAATCCCAAACTGCCCAATTAGATGCCCCATTGAGAAGCCAACAAGAAGGATATGAATAAAACAGTACCTTTTCAACCATGTTGCCCAGCACAATGCATAATGTTTTTGAGTAGCTCACTCCTTCTAAAAATTTCTCTACGATGGACACTGTATCATCTCCATTTGCATTGTCTTGACTTTCTCCCAAGAATTTCACCACATATTTCTATAATACAACTGTTATGACACTCAATAGCATTGTGCATGCATGTGTGTGTGTGTGTGTGTGTGTGTGCATGAGAAAGACAGAGAATTTGTTTTGGAAAATATGTTTCTTATAGTTTTCAAAATGATCATGATGATATTTGAAAAATGTGAATAATCACAAGAATTATTAGTAGATTTTATATAATAAGAACAACTTTCTTGCATGAACTGGAATTGACAAATCAATCTGGATTGATTGGGAACACCACATTTGTTTATTCTTCCATCTGTCCTATTCACAAGTGAAACAGGAGGAGGCCTTTTTATTTACTCAAAGAGCATATTTAGGTTGTCTCCTCACCTATGCCAATCAATGAAGGCAGATTTCTCTCTGATTTGCCTCTTTATATACCCAAACCATGCTTAAATAATTTACAATTGGTCTAGGAGCTGAATAAATATGGAGGAACGAGAAAATATTTCAATGAGAAGTGTTCAATAGGATCACTAGGGGGATTCCGGGGGTGGCACACCAGAGGTGGCAACACCAAGCAAGACACATCCTGATCCCTCCTCCTCCCCTGCTTCTTTCTGTGGCCAAAGTTTTCCAAACCTTTTGGGAACTGAAGGAGAAGAAACATTTCAGAAGGATACTTGGAACAGCCACCTCCACTTGAAAAAGAAGGAGCTTGATCATGACCATTGGCAGGATTCACCCATTATGTAACATGATATTACCTACCCTAACTTTTTTTTTTAAAAAAACCCAGACAATCCCCCTTACAAATAACCCAGGAATTGTCAGTTTTTGAAAAACTGGGAATAAAAGGAGGGCATTAGGACCCAGCTGGAAGGAAGGAAAGAAGGAAAGAAGGGAGAAAGGAAAGAAGGGAGGGAGAAAGGGAAGGAAGAAAAGAAGAAAGGATAGGAAAGAAAGAATAAGAAAAGCAAGAAGAAAGGAAAAAAAGAAGAAAAGGAAGAAAGAAAAGAAACAAGGAAAGAGGGAATCTGGATGGAGATACCACCTTAGATATTTGCAAGCCCTTTTTACTTTCATCTTGGAGGGAAATATATATTTTATTTTATTTGCTTTTTGGGAGGGAATGTCTCTCAATCCCTATGCAAGTGCCTCAAAACTCAATATAAGGAAAGTCTAATGGGAAACACTCAATATTGTCTGTGTGTATATATTATTTTGAAATATATTCTTGATATACAGTATATTAAAGGACAGCCTTTCTGCTGGTCAGAAGTGAAAGAGGGTGAAAGTAAAAAAGAGCTATTACAGGATGATATTAGGAGCCTGCCTTCCCTTAACCTCACCTTACTTTCTCCTGCACTGGGTCTTATTTGGCGAAATCCCTGAGAAGAAGCCAGGCCAGAAGGGTGAGCATTGAACCCCACTTCTGCTCCTCTTTAGAGTTACTGAAAGTATCTCAGAAAAGCACCTCCAAAGGAGGATTCTGTTCGGAAAGAGGAGCTGGAGCAGAAAATGGCTGCTTTGCTTTCCCCTGGCCTCTCCTCTTTTCCCATCCAGGCTGCCTCTCCCTGGGCTCCTTGAAGCAAACATAGATGGATGGCTCCTCAAAGGAAGTGGCCCCCACATGCCCATGCTGTGCCATTTTGTCCACCCAGACCCTGAGATTTATTACCTGCTTAGTGCCTGTCAGATGAAACAATGTCCTTTTAAACTTTATTACACATTAAGGAGGAAACCCGCCTCAAATTTATTGGTCTTGTTACCTGAGTTTGTTGTTTGAGAAGGGCAAGAGGAGGGAGAGAGAACAAATGAGGGGGGAGGAACTGATGGAGGGAGGAGGAGAAAAGACAGACAGACAGACAGACAGAGAGAGAGAGAGAGAGAGAGATAAAAAAGAAGGCAAGCAGGTGGGGTATGCAGCTTGGAGGAAACAAACTTTCAAGGCAGTCAGGGAAGGATAATATTCCCCCACCAACACAGAAGAAACAGGGAAATCGGGATAATTTAAGAGAGCCCAAGTTTGCCTTCATTCACAAGAAGGTCTGTGGCTCTCCGCCAAAACTCTGGCATTTCTGGGGGGGGGCTTCCTCCCCCTCCCCTTCTGCCCCCTCCCCAAGGTTGCTTTAAATGGAGCCCCTTTGGCAGCCCCCACTATGTTCCTGTAGTCTCTAGTCCGCAATTAAAAGGGCCCTTCACTCTTTGCACTGATACGGCGACATGAATGTACGGCGACATGAATGCCACATGTTAGCCGGGTTTTATGCTGTGATCCGCCCCGAGCCTGCTGGGAGGAGCGGAATATAAGAAGGAACAAATAAATAAAATAAAAATAAAATAATATGACTGTCTGGTCTTCATTTCACTCCCTTGGAGGAAGACAAAGTTCTCACATCTTATCAGGGAACAAGAAGAAGAAAACAGGGGGGGGGGGTTGCTTTGAGTTGGAAGGCAAAGCCGGAGGGGGACAGAGATGGTCAGGGATTGAGAAGGCTGTGTATGGAAGAAAAAGTGTGTGTGTGTGTGTGTGAGAGAGAGAGAGAGGGAGAGGGAGGGAGGAGAGGGGGAGGGAGGGAGGCTGGATTTACATTGTCATAAAATGCGGTTCAAATAGCATTATGTGGGGCTACACTTACTATATATTATTGTGGTTGAAGTTGCGTTATATTGAGGCTAAGAAAAAAGGAAGGAAAGTAAGAAAGAAAAAGGAAGGAAGGAAAAAAGAAAATAAAGAAAGAAGGACTGAAGGAAGGAAAGAAAGGAGAAAAGGAAGGAAGGAAAAAAAGGAAATAAAGAAAGAAGGAAAGAAGGAAAGAAAGAAGGATGAAAGGAAAGAAGGAAGGAAGGAAGGAAGAAAAAGGATAGAAATAAGGAAAGAAAGAAATAATGAAAAAAGGAAGGAAGGAAGAAAAGAAAGGAGAAAAGGAAGGAAGAAGGGAATAAAGAATGAAAGAATGAATGAAGGAAAAAAGGTTATTGCTTTATGTCTGTCAAAGAGAGAGAATTCTAAACCTCTAAAAATGCCAGAGAGAATGCTGCTGGAACATGGCCATACAGCCCCAAAAGCTCACAGCAGCAACCCAATTGTGTCTTTATATATGTATATGGGACAGACTGTTACACACAGAGGTGCACAGGAATTTATGCCGCTGCATTGTAGGCCTTTTGAGAGACGCATTTAGTGGGATGAATTTTCTTGGCCTCCTCCCCGCTCCCTACTTCCTCCTCCATGCCCTCCACCTGAGTTCTCACAGAGGCGCCGCATAATAACTTTAGAGATTATCCAAGAACGACATGCTCACTTTGCAAGGTGGGAGTGAAGATGTGACAGGGTTTATCTCTAGCCCTGGGAGGTGTCCTTTGTAAGAGACAATCTGCCATAAAGACCCCCATCTCTATTAAAAGGAGACCCCTCTCCCCAGCTCTGAGAGGGGCCCCTCCCACCCCAGTTCCCTCCTCCCATCCCCTCTATGCAGGCCTCCTCCAGGTGTCCAGAGAGTGGACAAAGAAAGGCAAACTTTTCTGTCCAGGGAGAATGGGGTCAGTTACTAAGGGAGGGAAAGAGGGGAAAGGATGCCCTGGTTCAAGCTCAGCTCACTCTCCCCAAATGACACAGATCTCTCCCTCTCTCCCCCCCAAAGGCGGGGAGAGGTGCAAACATGCAGGGGAAAAAGGGCAATGCCGGGTTTGAGCACCCTGCACCAGCTCTCAACCCCCGGGCTCTTACCAACATCAGGGGAGGGATGTGCTCCAGCGTTGGCAAGCACATGGGGGGAAAGAGGGCTGGGAGTGGAGCATGGCCCTGGATGCGTGCTCCCAGGACCTCCTCCCAGGACCTCTTCCAAATGCTGGGAGAGAGAGGCGTCCCGGCACTGGAAAGCATGCAGGGGAAAGAAGGCTTGAGAGCACATGCCCAGGGGCCGGTGAAACATGGCCCCTGGATGTGCGCTCCGAGGGCCTCTTCCACACACACTTTCCAATGACATGAGAGGGATGCGCCCCGGTGTTGGCAATGGGGGCGCCTCAAGAACACCCCTTTGGGATCACCGCCAAATGCAAATGTGTAAGTTGCCTATTAATTCTGCCACCCCTGCTGATTGTTCTCTCATCCTGGGCATGTTAGTTCAGCAACAGTGGTGGGTCTGAGGGCCAAAAATGGGGGGCCCTGTTTGACTTTTATCTGAGGTGTCCTAACAATGCCTTAGATAAAAGCAAATTAATTTAAGACACAGCAGGAAAACCTTGCTTTATCCCAGATTACTTTGATAGCCTATTAAACCCAGGCCTTCCTGAAAGCTTTGTATGTGAGTGAAAATGTGCCGAATGTGTGTTTGCTAGAAAAGAGACAGTTCAGGAAACTGGCAACAGGGTGTCAAACACTAGAAAAATGTCTTTTCTTGGATCACATGCATACCCAGGGTCACACTTTGCTACTCATAGTCAGTTGGACAAGTAGCAAGGAGAAGGAGGAAGAGTAAAAGCTATCTATTGACAGAAGACCAATTGAGTTGTGGGCCTTAGCAAATTCCCAACACTGCCATCCCTTGATGCTAGACCTCTGCTTCATTTTATAGATTTGTCAAGCAAACCAGAGTACCAAACCCAACACTTCCTGTCTCATTTCATGTTACTCTATGCTGTGGGAGTTTCTCTCCTTTTGCTTTTTCCCTAACCACTGACTTGAGTATCAATTCTTAGCCACCTGAAGACAGTTTAAAGCTTCATTTTCCCTTCCATCTGAACTATTTTGTTGTTGCTGTTAAATTCACTGAAAGCAATACAGTGTGTGGGTTATGTAAATTGCTGTTGTATATGTTCACTGTGCAAAGGAAATCAATGGAGTCATAAAAAGGGATGTCATGTTCACTCTGAGTTGTGAAAAAAGCTGTTATGCCTCAGTATAACCTGGTAAACCACCCACGTCTTTATATTTTGCCAAGTCTTGGGAGATTAGCAGTGCACATACCAGGAAATCAACAGATCTATAAATGTATATCAAGGTTCTTTTATGTTTTTCTTTTTGCTTTTGTCACTACAGATGGTGTAGTTCAAAATCACAAGCATTTTGATTTTTTTTAAACTATGCATGAATACACACACACACACACACAGAAACCCTGACAAGACTTCCAGTCATCACTGAATTACAGTGGCATGGCAGTAAAAGCAAGACATTGACAGCATGCACCAAATGATGGCTGTTTCTTTTTAACAGATATCTGTTTATCTTTCACAGTGGAATTTTGCGCTTCGTATTTGTACCACATGTTGAAATCAATAACAATTGCTTCATCAAAAACAGATATTTTGATGCTTGTGACATAATTGCCTACAAAGTATTTTTTTTAAAAAAAATGATATCTCCATTCACATCATTCACAAGTTATTATTAAATTAGTAATATTGGTAAAATAATAAAAAATAGAGTTTACTTCTGAGTAAACCTCCATATAGGATAACGTACTGGTCTCAGAATGTTTGATCCCCTATGTGATTTATTTCTTCTTGAAATAGCATGAATTCACAGCTAAATTTATTTATTTTAAAATATATTTGCTCTGTTCTTTGATCAAAAGGTCATTAGAACACCACAACAAATTTAAAATAGATGATATACACCAAGGGCCAATCATGATGTCTGAGTATTGGACTAGGATCCTGGGAAATAGGAAGGCAAGAGGGGGAAACCCTTTGTAAAATTGTGCCAACAAATTCTGCCAAGAACACTCTGTGATGGTTCACCTTACAGTTACTATAAGTCAAAAATGGCTTTAAGGTACACAGTTGTGACACACCATCTATATCAGGGGTGCTCATACTTTTCCAGCATGCGAGCTACTTATAAAACAACCAAGTCAAAATGATCTACCTACCCACTACAAAAATGTGGAACATATAACACAATATCTGCTTTGAACTGGGTTTTCTGAGTCCACACTGCCATATAATCTGATTTAAAGCAGATAGCATGGGATTTTATTCAACTGCATGGAAAGGACCTCAGATAACCCAGGGCCCTTCCACACATCTTATTTTACAGTTGACACACACAAACTGATTTCTTACTACTGGACGAATTGCTGCCAAATTTGGCCACAAGACATCTACAAGGAATGACCATCACTTAAAAAAATTGATTTTGTCATTTGGGAGTTGTGGTTGCTGGGATTTATAGTTCACCTACAATCAAAGAGCATTCTTAACCCCACCAACAACAGAATTGGGGAAAACTTCCCACACAGAACCCCCACAACCAACACCAAATGTTCAAGGCAGAGAGGAAGGAAAGGAAAGAAGGAATGAGGGAGGGAGGAAACAGGAAGGAAAGAAAGCAAGGCAAGAAGGAGGGGAGAAAGGAAGGAAAGGAAGAAAGGAAAGGAAGGAAAAGAGATGAGGAAGGAAGGAAGGAAGAGAGAGGAAGGAAGCAAGAACAGAAGGGAGGGAGGGAAAGAAGGGAAGTAAGAAAGGATGGGAAGTAGGGAAGGAAAGAGGGAAGGAAGAAAGGGAAGAAGGAAGGAAGTAGAGCAAGGGGGAGGGACAGGGAGGGAGAAAAGAGGAAGCCCCTCCACTGGCTTACCATCAGCTCCGAGTCCCAGTCCATGCTGCAGCAGCTGCAGTTGGACCCACCTCTGGCTGCGCCCCTCCCCTTCTTCTGGCGAGACCACGAAATGGTAGGGAAAATGGTGCGCATGACGTCATGGCGACGGCGGAAATGGCATGAGAGCCATATACACCGTGTATGGCTCCCATATGGGCCATAGTGACGCTGGTCACGCCGCTGCCACACTGACTGTCCGGCAGCACCTAGGTGGCATTGGGAGCCTGCGGGGTGGGACTGAGCCTTCCTCCCACCCTGCCTGCGATCTACCAGGATGCCCTACGCAATCTACCGGTAGATCGCGATCTACCTAATGAGCACCCCTGATCTATATAAATAAAAATGTAATGTTTGTTTGTGGGATTAACATAACTCAAAAACCACTGGACATATTGGCACCAAATTTGAACACAACACACCTATCAGGACAACAAGTAACCATCACTCATAAAAACACTGAAAAGCACAGTGGAAGAGACTAAAAAAGCCAAAAAATAGAAAATACTTTACAACACAGTCGATATTGTTTACCTTGACTTTCAAAAGGCTTTTGACAAAGTCCCTCACCAAAGGCTCCTAAATAAGCTCTTCAGCCATGGAATCAGGGGACAGGTCTTGTCCTGGATTGGAACCTGGCTAAACTGTAGGAAACAAAGGGTGGTAATAAATGGACACTTCTCTGGGTGGAAAGAGGTGAGAAGTGGCGTACCCCAAGGTTCAGTTTTAGGACCGTTACTTTTTAATTTATTCATAAACGATCTGGATGTAGATGTAAATTGTGAGGTAGCAAAGTTTGCAGATGACACTAAACTGTTCAGGGTAGTTAAAAATGAAACTGACTGTAAAGAGCTCCAGAAAGATCTCTCGAAATTGAGTGAATGGGCAACAAAGTGGCAAATGCATTTTAACCTAAACAAGTGTAAAGTCATGCACATCGGGAAAAGAACCCCAAATACACTTATCAACTGATGGGATCAAAGCTTTCTGAGACAAACCAGGAAAGGGATCTTGGGGTTTTGGTGGACAGCTCAATGAAGATGTCAACCCAATGCGCTGCAGCAGTGAAAAAGCAAATTCTATGCTTGGCATGATCAGGAAGGGAATCGAAAATAGGTCGGCAAATGTTGTATTGCCTCTCTACAAATCTATGGTGAGGCCACATCTGGAGTACTGTGTACAATTCTGGTCACCGCATCTCAAAAAGGATATAACGGAACTGGAAAAAGGTACAAAGAAGGGCAACAAATATGATCCAAGGGATGGAGCAGCTCCCTTATGAAATCAGGTTGCAACGCCTTGGTCTTTTCAGCCTTGAAAGACGGCGTTTAAGAGGTGACTTGATCGAAGTGTATAAAATCATGCATGGGATAGAAAAGGTGAACAAAGAAAAAATATTTTCTCTGTCACACAATACTAGGACTAGGAAGCACTCCCTAAAGCTCCAAGGTAGGAAAGTCAGGACTAATAAAGGGAAATATTTCTTCACCCAGAGGGTCATTGGGTTATGGAACTCACTTCCAGAGGAGGTTGTGACAGCTGTCAGCCTGGACAGCTTCAAGGCAGGATTAGACAGATTCATGGATACCAAGGGAATCAGTAGCTACTGAAATGGACATCCAAGTGCCACCTCTGTGTTGATGGAGGCAGGCAGGATTTTCCCCGGGTACTGGTTGTGGGGGGTCGGGAGCAGGTGAGGGTTTTGCCCTCCTTTCTGCTAGAGATCCCTGTGTACAACTAGTGGGCCACTGTGTGACACAGAATGCTGGACTAGATGGGCTGAGGCCCGATTCAGCATGGCTCTTCTTATGTTCTTATGTTCTTAACACATGCACAAAACCACACACACACATATACACAAACACACATATACACATATATACACAGACACACAAAACACATAAACACAGACTGCACCACAGCAACACGTGGCAGGGGAAGGATAGTATAATATAAAAGTAACCAAAGTGCTTTCGATAAACTTTTTCAGCCATAAAATTTGTATCAAAAAAATTAGAAGAAACAAAACTATCCTCCCTCTCCTAATTTACCTTCCCGTCTAAAGCCATTTTAAGCCATTTCCATCTATTCTTTGATGAGAATTATACCAGGGAAAACAGCTCGGGAGTGTGAGCTGAGACAGGGTAAAAGGGTGAGACCTGCCTTTTCCCTCTCTTCTGCACATTCCATTTTAAGTAATAAGAAAATTCCTTGTCTCTTAATTTTAGAAAAGCGCTGAAGGTTTTAAAAAAACATTCCAGTGAATGTGCAATGAAATTAATTTGTCTTCACAGAGCATCTAGGAGCCAGTATAGATGGAACCTAGCAGAACTCTCTTTTTTCTGCCAGCACAGAAAAGATGGAGGATTAAGTTAGTGATGCTAAATAGCATTCTTTGTTCTATGGATTAGAGCAAGGGATGCTAAATAGCCTTCTTTGTTCTGTATCACCATTGACCTGTATTGCTCTACAGAGATTACAACTCTGGGGAGTTTACAATACTCCTTCTCTCTTCTTATGATCCACCAACCTGGTATAATATGGAACAAAGTGTTTATAAGTCTAATGCAGTGAGCAGGACAGAGTTTTTTCCTTCCTACACAGAATTTAAGAATAGAAAAACATGATTGGTTTTTTCTACCAGCAACAACATTGCTGAGGCCCAGTTCTAAGGTGGCAAGAGAATTCACATTAGCATTATAATCACCATCATCATCATCACATTTTCCCCAGTATTGGGATACTAAGCAGCTTGCATAATATTGAAATAAGAACAAATTAAAAATATACAAGAATATGAGCACCTAAAAGCAATGACACAGTCTGCAGATATAAAATTGTTTCAAAATTAATTGAAAGATGAACTCTTCAAAAAGGACTGAGTACCCAAAAAAACCCCATTTGAGTCCTAAACTTTTCACTTCCTAAACTTTCACTTTTCACAGACTCTGAGAGCAGCCACTCTTGGTGGGAAGACAGTAAGACTGAAAGAAGCCTTTCCCTCAAACATTTTGTATGACGGTGGGTCAAAGATTTGTGCCTCCTGTGTCATAGAAACATTATGAATCTATATATATAAAAAGAGAAGGTCCATTTTTGACGCTCATAGGCAAAGAAACTATAAGTCCCAGAACCACGAAAATCGACAACAGTCACAAACATACCCACAGGAACATTCGTGGTGCAAAAACCTGGCCCTAGGTCCCTCACAACACCCCCAAACACAACACCCTCAAAACCGGCAACTTCCCTCCCACCCTGCCCTCTCCACTGCCAGCGCGAACATTTCGAACGTTCGCACATGCCAGCAAAAGTCCCACAGCCCGAACAACAATACCTCTGCAGGGAGCCACGCGGCCCGCTCAAAACCTAACCGCACGATCCCCTCACCCCCTTCACACCATCCTAAACAAAATACACACACACAGCACACCATCAACCCTAACCACGAACCCCAAAACAACCTGGACACAACACACACTCCCCCCCTCCCCACGCACATGGCGGCAGAACAGCCGATCCACTGCACAGAGACGCGTGCCGCAAACAAAGACTCCTCGCAACAAACGCACCCACCCTTCCCACCAGCATGAAACAACATCTACACAACAATCCCTCCCCCCTTCCCACGGCCCCAACACAACAGAGAAACAACACACACTCTGCCCCTCCACACGCACATGGTGGCCAAAAAGCCGCTCCAATACACACATGCGCACGCCGCAACAAACAGCCCCACCCTTCCCACCAGCATGAAAACACATGTACCCAACAATCCCTCCCCCCTTCCCATGGCCACGACACAACAGAAAACCCCCACACACTCCCCCTCCAAACACATAGCGGCCAAAAAGCCTACCCACGACATACCCCCCCAACCACCCCAGGCCGCTTCCCTACCAATAGCATTCTTACCACATTCCACCCACACTTCCATCTCCACTACATACTTCTCCTCACCTCCTTCCCGCACTGTACAATCCACACACACGCCCCACGCAACACAAGACACTCACAAACTTCCCTTACCTTCCACGCCAAACTTCCCTCATACACTCAGCCGCCGCCATCTTCCCTCCAGTCCTTCGCCGCCTCTGTGCGGCTCCCTGAAGAGGAGGGTGAAAGGTGCCCGCACGTTCTCTCTTCCTTCCTCCTCCTCTTCTCGGAGGTGGCGGAGGATAGCGAGAAGGGGCCGAAAGAGGCGGCCATGGTGCCACCACCATCGCACCCCCCTCCCCACTTCCCTGCCACAGGGTGGGCCGAAAGGGGACCTTCGCAAGGAGGACAGCTGCGGTGGAGACCGGTGCTTTGGTCGGGCCCACCTCCTCGACCTCCTCCTGCGAAACGGACCCACGTGATCTCTCTCCCTTCCCCTCCTCGGGACCTTTGCAGCCACACCGGCGGCGCCCTAACCGCCTCCTCCGTCGCCTTCCAGGGGCTTACGGACCTGCATGCCGCTCCTCCGCTCGGGTGCTCCGGCCGGTGTTGTCGCCCCTTCCTCCTCGGCCTCCTCGCCCGTCTCCCTGCCGTTCCCGGCCCCGGCCCGCTCAGGCGCCACCGGGACCACCTGGGAAGCGAGCGAGGAGGCCGCAGAAGAGCCGGCCTCAACACTTCCCACACCACCCGGGTGCAGCCGTGGCCCCTGGGTCCGGCAGCCCCTCGAGGATGCCTAAGAGCAAGCGCAGGAGGCAGGAACGACGACGCCCACACGTCCCCCATCCCAGAGCAGCTCTGGGGCGCCGCACTACACTTCCCAGAAACCTCCGCGGCCGGAAGTAGCTGTGCGGGGCCTTCTGGGAAGTGTAGTCCCGTGGAGGACTTCTCCCCAGGAGAGGCGGGACTTCGAGAGAGAGAGAGAGAGGGTGACTGATAGAGAGAGAGTGAGAAAGAGAGAGGGGGAGTGAGAGAGTGAGTGAGAGAGAGAGGGGGAGTGATAGAGAGAGAGTGAGAAAGAGAGAAAGAGGGGGAGTGTGAGAGAGGGGGTAAGAGAGAGAGGTGGGTGAGGGAGGGAGGGAGAGACGGGGGAGTGAGAGAGGGGGAAGTAAGAGAGAGGGGGTGAGGGAGGGAGTGAGAGAGAGACGGGGGAGTGAGAGAGAGGGAGGAGGGAGTATGTGAGAGAGAGAGGAGGGAGTGAGAGAGAGGGGGAGGGGAGAGAGAGGGGGCTGAGAGAGAGAGTGAGAGAGGGGGGAATGAGAGAGAGGGAGGGAGGGAGTGATAGATAGGGATAGAGAGAGAGTGAGTGGTAGATAGAGAGAGATTGGGTGATACACACAGAGTGAGTACAGAGAGATAGAGAGACACAGAGAGAGCGAGTGATAGAGAGAGAGTGTGATGGAGAATAATATACAGAGAGAGAGACAGTGATAGATAAGGATAGGGATAGATACATAGAGAGAGAGACAGACAGACACAGGAAGTTATAGAGAGAGAGAGATAGATAGATAGATAGATAGATAGATAGAGAGACAGAGAGAGAGAGGGGGAGAGAGAGAGAGAGACTGAGAGACACACAGAGATAGAGAGACATGGCACAGCAATGTGTGCCGGGTTCAGCTAGTGAACATATAAAAGCAGAAGTTGCTACAGATCATAGCCTGAACTATCCTTTACGCAAAGTTACCATTCAACATAGTCACCATCAATTTGTATACATTTGTGCCATTGTTTAACTCAGGCATCAAAACCATTTTGGAAAAAATCAGGTTTTTGCTTAGTACCCATTATTTGAAAGCTGTTTTAAAGTAATTCAAGTCATTGAATCTGAAACCACGTAGGTTGTCTTTCAGAGGTCCAAAAAGTTAAAAGTCAGAAGATGCCAAATCAGGGCTGTAGGGTGGGTGAGGTACTACTGACTAGCCCATTTTTGCAATCACCTGTGTTGTGACAAATTATATGTTATGGTCACACTCATGTAAAGAGATGAGACTTTTCTGAATTTGTTGTTGTTTTTTCAATGCTGCATACAAAGAGACAAAACTTCAACATATCAAAATACAACAAAGCATACAGGACTCCCATGACCAACAGCAAAAGATTTCAGAGCAGCTTTTAAACTGATTCCTAGGGGAAAGTCGACAGGAGCTGGGCAGCTTCCAGTTCGAGAGGGTGAAATGCCAAGTATGGAGAACGAAATCCATACACAAATGGCTGAGTCAACAGAAAAGACAGATAGTAGTAGTCGAGAGGTAGGACATGGTAGGCCTTCTACAAATTCTCACAAACAGCCAAAGTTGAAAGTGCACCAGAGAAATAAATATAAATGTCTGTACGCAAACGCTAGAAGCCTTCGAACAAAAATAGGGGAGTTGGAATATTTGGCAAAAGAAAAAATATATTGATATTATTGGCATAACAGAAACCTGGTGGACGGAGGAAAACAAATGGGACACAAAGATTCCAGGTTATAAACTGTACAGGAAAGACAGGAGAGGGAAAAATGGTGGTGGTGTGGCCCTGTACATAAATGAAGAGCTAGAATCTCATGAATTAGAACTTCAAGAAATTTCAAACTCACCTACAGAAACATTGTGGATAAAAGTCCCAGGACAAAAAACTAATCTAGCACTAGGGATCTGCTATCGCCCTCCCAACCAAACTCCAGAGGCAGACTGCTATCTGGAAAATGAAGTTAAACAGGCCTCAAAAAGAAATACATTAGTCATAATGGGGGACTTCAACTATCCCCAAATAGATTGGCCAAATTCTTGTTCTACGCATGAAAGAGAGACAAGGTTCCTCGACATGCTAGCTGATTATTCCCTTGAGCAGATGGTCATGGAACCAACCAGGGAAAGGGGATCCTGGACTTGGTGCTAACTAATGAACAAGATCTTGTTCAAGATGTCCTTGTAGCTGAGCCCATAGGTACCAGTGACCATAACAGAATAACCTTCAACGTAAGTTTGGATAGCAAACTGTCAGTGAAAACTAACACGGAGACATTAAACTTTCACAAAGGGAATTTCACCAAAATGAGAAAAATTGGAAAAAACAAACTAAAAGGAGCAGTAAAAAAAAATCAAATCCCTCCAAAATGCTTGGAAACTGTTTAAAAATACCTTAAAACAGGCCAAACTAAAATGCATTCCAATAAAAAGAAAGAGGCATGGAAAGTCCAAAAGGACACCAGTATGGCTTACAAATGAAGTAAAAGATGTGATTGGACAGAAGAAAAACTCATTTAAGAAATGGAAGGCTCTTCCTACCGAGGAGAACAGAAAGGAACACAAGCTCTGGCAAACTAAAAGCAAAGCAACAGTCAGGAAAGCCAAGAGAGATTTTGAGGCACACATAGCAAATAATATTTTAAAAAACAACAAAAACTTCTTTAAGTACATCAGAAGCAGGAACCCAACTAGAAAAGCAGTTGGGCCACTCGACGACAATGGTCAGAAAGGGAAAATCAGCAAAGACAAGGAGATTGCTGAGCAGCTAAATGACTTCTTTGCCTCCGTTTTCACACAGGAGGACAGACAACATATGCCTGCAGCTGAGTCAGTTTTTTCAGGGAGGGAATTAAAAGAATTAAAACAGATAGAGATAAACAAGGAGGATGTTCTCATATGCCTTACTAAACTAAATGTCAACAAATCACCAGGTCCAGACGGCATCCACCCCAGAGTTCTTAAGGAACTCAAGTGTGAAATTGCTGAACTTCTAGCTAAGATATATAACCTTTCTCTAAGATCAGGCACTGTACCCGAGGACTGGAGGGAGGCAAATGTAACACCGATCTTCAAGAAAGGATCCAGAGGTGATCCAGGAAATTACAGACCAGTCAGTTTAACCTCAGTTCCAGGCAAAGTGATGGAAACCATTATTAAAGAAAATATTACTAGGCACATAGAAGAACAGGCATTGCTGAAAGAAAATCAACATGGTTTCTGCAAAGGCAAATCATGACTTACTAACTTGTTAGAATTCTTTGAGGGTGTAAATAAACACATAGATAAAGGGGACCCAATTGATATTGTTTACCTTGACTTTCAAAAGGCTTTTGACAAAGTCCCTCACCAAAGGCTCCTAAATAAGCTCTTCAGGTCTTGTCCTGGATTGGAACCTGTCTAAACTGTAGGAAACAAAGGGTGGTAATAAACGGACATTTCTCTGGGTGGAAAGAGGTGAGAAGTGGCGTACCCCAAGGTTCAGTTTTGGGTCCGTTACTTTTTAATTTATTCATTAATGATCTGGATGTAGGAGTGAATTCTGAGGTAGCAAAGTTTGCAGACGACACTAAATTGTTCAGGGTAGTTAAAAATGAAACTGATTGTAAAGAGCTCCAGAAAGATCTCTCGAAATTGAGTGAATGGGCAACAAAGTGGCAAATGCATTTTAACCTAAACAAGTGTAAAGTCATGCACATCGGGGCAAAGAACCCCAACTACACCTACCAATTGATGGGGTCAAAGCTTTCCGAGACAAACCAGGAAAGGGATCTTGGGGTCTTGGTGGACAGCTCAATGAAGATGTCAACCCAGTGCGCAGCAGCAGTGAAAAAAGCAAATTCTATGCTAAGCATGATCAGAAAGGGAATCGAAAATAGGTCAGCAAATGTTGTATTACCTCTCTACAAATTGATGGTAAGGCCACATTTGGAGTACTGTGTACAACTCTGGTCTCTGGTCCAAGGGATGGAGCGGCTCCCTTATGAAACCAGGTTGCAACGCCTTGGTCTTTTCAGCCTTGAAAGACGGTGTTTAAGAGGTGACTTGATCGAAGTGTATAAAATCATGCATGGGATAGAAAAGGTGAATAAAGAAAAATTATTTTCTTTGTCACAAAACACTAGGACTCGAGGGCACTCCCTGAAGCTCCAAGGTAGGAAAATTAGGACTAATAAAGGGAAATATTTCTTCACCCAGAGGGTCATTGGGTTATGGAACTCACTTCCAGAAGAGGTTGTGACAGCTGTCAGCCTGAACAACTTCAAGGCAGGATTAGACAGATTCATGGATACCAAGTGTATCGGTAGTTACTGAAAAGGACATTCAAGTGCCACCTCGGAGTTGGTTGAGGTAGGCAGGATTTCCCTGGGTACTGGTTGTGGGGGGTCGGGAGCAGGTCAGGGTTTTGCCCTCCCTTCTGCTCGAGATCCCCGTGTACAACTGGTGGGCCACTGTGTGATACAGAATGCCGGACTAGATGGGCTGAGGTCCGATTCAGCATGGCTCTTCTTATGTTCTTATGTTCTTAAAACAGATTAAAACAATTACATATCAGATACCCCATAATCCCTGTTCCATATTCATAGGTTGTTCAAGGCGATCCGCAGTCTATTCTCTCTCTCTCTCTCTCTCTCTCTCTCTCTCTCTCTCTCTCTCTATATATATATATATATATATATATATATATATGCTCTGTTCATTTTGAGTGATATTATAACTCAAAACAGCTGGACCAATTGCCACCAAATTTGGCCACAAGATACCTACTAATTCTAGAAGTGACCATCACTTATAAAACCTGATTTTGTAATTTGAGAGTTGTAGTTGCTGGGATTTATAGTTAACCTACCATCAAATAGCATTCTGAACTCAACTAAGGATGGAATTGAACCAAACTTGGCATACCGGACTCCCATGACCAACAGCAAACCCTAGAAGGGTTTGGTGGGCATTGACCTTGAGTTTTGGAGTTCTGGTTCACCTACATCCAGAGAGCACTGTGTACTCAAACAATGATGGCTATAGACCAAGCTTGGCACGTATACTCCATATGCCCAAATATGAATACAGATGGAGTTTGGGGAAAACAGACCTTGTCGTTTGGGAGTTGTAGCTACTAGGATTTATACTTCACCTACAATCAAAGAGCATTCTGAACTCCACCAACGATATAATTGGGCCAAACTTCTCACACAGAGCCCCCATGGCCAACAGAAAATACTGTGTTTTCTGGTGGTCTTTGGCAAACCTTCTGATACCCCTCATGACCCTCAGGGGTTCCAACCCCCAGGTTGAGAAATGCTGCCTTAAGGCCATCCAGTCCAACTCCCTTCACCAGGGCAAGAAAACATAATCAAAGCCCTCCTGACAAAGAGCTATCCAGCCATAGATATAGATAGTAGGCATGGTTTAGAATCCTAAAATGGCGATTCTTATATCAAATGGGAGGGGGATTTTTTTGATTAGTATATCAAAGACTTACAAAAAATTTCCCAAAAATTTCGGAAATGTAACTTAAGTACTAACGAAATTCGTTAGTAATTCGTATGCCAGAGCATGCGCATTCCAGATGGTTTTGGCCTACAACTCCCAGAAATCCTAACAGCTGGTAAATTGGCTGGGATTTCTGGGAGTTGTAGGCCAAAACTTGAATAAACCACACTGAATTCTAGATGGGACTCTCCAAATAGGAAGGAGGGAGGGAAGGAGGAAGGGAGGGAGGGGGTTTTCTATTCTTGGAAGCAGCAAAAGAAAAGGAGGAGGAGCCCCCCTCGCTGCCTCTCTCTCACCCCGATCCTGAGGGAGCGAGGGCCCAAGTTTGCCCAGGCTGAGAGGAAAAGGAAGAGGCCTGAGGCTGTGAGGAATGGTGGGAGTTGAAGTCCAAAACACGTACCTGGAGGGCTGAAGCTGGCCCTGCGATGGGGCATGGCAGAGCAACGGGGAAGAGAAGCACCTGAGAGAGCGCAGGGTGAGAGAGGAGGAGAAGAGCGTGCGTGTGTGTGTGTGTGTGTGAAGCAGGCCCCTGCGATGGGGCATGGCAGCAGAGCAACGGGGAAGAGAAGGAGGGGGAAGCCTGAGAGAGAGGAAGAGAAGCTCGCGTGTGTGAGGTGTGTGAAGCAGGCCCCTGCGATGGGGCATGGCAGCAGAGCAATGGGGAAGAGAAGGGAAGCCTGGAGAGAGAGGAGGCATGGCAGCAGGAGCAATGGGGGCATGGCAGCAGAGCAACGGGGAAGAGGAAGAAGGAGGGGAAGCCTGGAGGACTACGCTTTCCAGAATGCATTGCCTAGCCTACCTAGCAGCAGCGTCACTTCCAGTTCCTCATAGAAATGCGGGAAAAAGAAGAAGCTGAATGAAGGCGGGAAGGAAATGAGGGGGAGAAGACAGGGAGAAGTGAGTAGTACAATAATTAATTAATTAATACTTAAGAATTTCTTACGATCATAACGCAAATTGTTGGCCTCAAGGACCGTAAAAGGAAGTCTACTTCCGGGATCGCGGCAGCGATACGTAAAACCTCAAAAGTCCCATTACATACGAATCTCTTACGAATCCTTTTAATTTCCGTTTCATTTTTCTCATGCCTAATAGATAGATCTATAAGATCCACACACACACACACATATACAAGGATGACATACTATATCTATGATACTATATCTGATTTGAAAGGGACCCCTAAAGAAGAACAAATATATGTTGCATTTTCCCATGAATTGGCAAACCAGACAATCTCTACATCAAGACTGACAAAGAAACAACAAGAAATATTGTTTACCCACAAGCATAAAGAAATTACATATATTAGAAACCAACATTTTCTCATTGCTTTATTTTCCAGATCACCAGACTGGGCCACAGCAACGTGTGGCAGGGGACAGCTAGTATATATATACACTAGCTGTCACCTGCCACACGTTGCTGTGGCCCAGTCTGGTGATCTGGAAAATAAAGTAATATACATTAGAGGCTTTCTTTGAGTAGGAATATGGAGTAGACTAGAAGTTAGTGGTAGAATATTCATGCCACGAAACAGGAAAGATGACAGACGCCTTCAGTGTACTAGCAGATTTTGGAATGATAGTGCCTGATCTTTTAAATGGTTTGAACTGAAACATTTGCCTCCGAAGAAGTATATGGATTTGGTAAAATACCTTTTTGTAAGACCATCATGTAAAAAAAGGAGAGAGGTAAAGAGGAAAGTAGGAGAAAGATACAAAGGATAACATGTGGCAGAAACATTGCAAATCCACTTGTAGTACTCTTTGTTGATCCTTTCTTCTAAGATAAAAAAGATGCTTCTCAGAGAAGTGCACCCCAAAATACCTGAATGCAGGGCCGTAGCCAGGATTTTTATTTGGGGAGGGCTGAGTTTGATTTGGGAGGGGCTGAGTCTGAGTAAGCGAGGAACTACCCTATCAAACCTTTTGTATTGTTTTCCCAATAACCCCATGAATGTGGGATATAATGAGCATGGTGATCAGATCATGATATGAATAAACATAACAGTTTAAATAATGTACCAGTAAGGCCTTCTCACGGACCACCCTGAGAATTTGGGGGGCTGAAGCCCCCTAAGCCCCCCCCCCCTGGCTACATGCCTGCCTGAATTGCTAGTCATATTTTTGTTCTCTGCTTTCATATAGGTTGTCCTCCTTTGACCAGGTTAAGCTAGAGAAACTAAGTTGTTCTTACTAAAAAGGAAGCTTGACTAAAGCTCCTCCTTAGTTTGTAGAAGCAGCAGCAACTTAAGGGAAATGCAGTCATTATGTGGGAATCCCCTGTGAACTTTTCCAAAGTACTGGGTAGAATTCTGATTTAAGTTGTTGTTATATTAGTGAGAACTAATTTTGGTCCCATTCATGTCTATGGACCTCTTCTTAAACATGTCAAAATCTAAATCTACCCCTGAATTAACTCCCATCCTGTAATACTCTTGTTAAATGGAAGGAACTGTTTTGCAAGTTCCTTTCCTACTGTCAGCTCCATCAAATAATTTTCCACATGCTGGTGCCATATTTTATTTAAATTAAATAAATCACTTTAGAAGGAATAATATATAAATGACACTGCATGAAATAGGTGGAATTGTATTTAAATTCCATGCCTCGCATTATGTCTAAGCCTATTTCACAGCTGCTAACAGGTGTGAATTGGTTCTTTTCTAAGGAAAAAATGTACTTTGGCCTTTTGTTAATTCCATGCTGCTATAGTGCATTAGCATATTGCAAAACAATACATTTTTGTCACAATACAGTTTTAAAATATATGTTTTAATTTGATTGACAAAACTTTTGTTTGCTCAGTGAAATTGAAAAGAGTCCTTTCCATAATCTCCATTCTCCAGTATTATTAGCATCTAGTGTTTCTTTCTTTGGTTGAAATGCATTAAAGACTTCTTTTTTTAAAAAAGGGAGGGATTGAAATGTCTGTATCTGAACTTATACACATACAACAGCACAGTTTTCAACATAAGCATAAATGTGAGACAAAGGACCCTTCTACACAGCCCTATATCCCAGAATACCAAGGCAGAAAATCCCACAATATCTGCTTTGAATTGGGTTCTCTGAATCCACACGCAGATAATGTGGGGTTTTCTGCCTTGATATTCTGGGATATAGGGCTGTGTGGATGGGCCCAAAAAGGGTCTGGTTCACATACAATAGACTTAAAGCTTTTAAAACTGAAGCTTTTATGCCAAGCAAAGGAAAGAGGCTGAAATACTTTATGGGGAATAAACACTAACCCTCTATTGTTTGCCGCTTGGACAGTCCATCTCTATAGTCAAAGTGTTCCATTTTAAAGTTGCAATAATTAGTATTGCACTCTTGGAACAATTACGTAGAGTATCTAGAATTCAAAAACTCCGATCACAAAGATTCACCTCCTGGTTTTTAGAGTCATCAAGATATGCCTCAGACTTGCATAAATGTTGAAACACCAAGCAAAATACAACTTAACAGGTGCTTTGACAAATCTGTTGAGTTTTTTTTAATGAGCACCATTAAGCAAAATAATGTGAAGTACATTGGACACCACAGAATATGAGTGGAGCTCTGCAAGTCTAATATACATGGACATTTAATTATTGAATGTGCTGGTTTTAGCCTATAAATTCCTAAACGGTTCCGGTCCAGCTTACCTGTTTGAATGCATCTCCCTTTATGAACCAGCTAGAACACTAAGATCTGCCCGGGAGGTCCTGCTCTTGGCCCCACCACCTTTGCAGGTGTGATTATGGAACTCCCCCCCCCCCCAGTGAGATTAGATTGGCCCCCTCCTTCCAAGCCTTTAAGAAACAAATTAAGACCTGGCTATTCAATCAGGCAATGACAGAAATATGGAAATATGGAAATAAAGATATTATGTTTTATATTATGTCTATGATTGTTGTTGTTTTATAGTTTTATTGTTTTAATGGTTTTAATCTATTGTCATATGCTGTTGATTTTATATGTGATATTTTTATACATGTGAGGCACTGAATTTTGCCATTGATGATGTTGTGAACTGCTTTGAGCCCCTTAGGAGTGAGAAAAAATGGTATATAAATGGATTACTTGTAATGTGAGGTGTCACATAACACCCATCCTCCAGCAGCTCCACTGGCTTCCGGTCGATCACCGGATCACCTTCAAGGTGATGGTGTTAACTTTCAAGGCCTTGCATGGTCTGGGGCTGTTGTATCTGAGGGACTGTCTCTTCCCCTATCAACCCCAGAGGTCACTTTGTTCTAAACAACTGAACCTCCTTGAAGTGCCGTCCTTTAAAGCTATCCGTCTTACATCGACCCAGTGCAGAGCCTTTTCTGTAGTAGCACCGTCAATCTGGACTACCCTTCCAAGTGATGTGCGGGCCTTGCAGGATTTACTATCTTTCTGCAAGACCCTCCTTTTCCAGCTAGCCTTTGATTGCTAAGCTGGAAAACCTTACTTTTTAGTCTAATTTAACATGTTGTTTTACTCCTGTTGTGTTTTTATGTGATTGTGAGCTGCTCCGAGCCCTTGGGGAGTGGCGGCATACAAGTCCAAATAATAAATAAATAAATAAATAATGTGCTCTATGTGGGACTGCCTTTGAAGAGTGTTTGGAAGCCTCAGTTGGTCTAAAGGGATGCAGCCAGTTTGATAACTGGGGATGGCTACAGGGAACGGACAACCACTCTGTTTGTAGCAGCTTCAGTATGCTTCCAGGCATAATTCAAAGTGCCAGTTATAAACCATTAAGCCCTATATGGCTCAGGTTGAGGCTATTTGGCAGATCACATTTTTCTGTATAAATGGTTATTTTTTTTGGTTTTTATTTTATTTTATTTTTGGTTTGTTTGCTTGTGTTGTATTGAGGGCAGAGACTGCCTTGTGTAAACCATCCCGAGTCGCCTTCGGGCTGAGAGGGGCGGCATAGAAACATGACAAATAAATAAATAAATAAATCAGCCCAGACAATGAAATTCCCAGGAAAAGCCCTTCTCTTGGTCCCACAACCATCGTAAGCACAGTTGGTGGGGGACATGAGAGCTTCTTTTTACTGTCTGTCTCTCAACTCTGGAATTCCCTCTAGAGGAAAGCAAAAATGGCCTCCTCCCTGCTGTCCTTTGGGAAGCAGGTGAAAACCTTTTTATTCAGGCAGGCTTTTAAAGAAGAAAGTTTTCATGACCTAGACCAGGGCTGCCCAGGAAGTCGATCGCGATCACCGAGTAGCTCGCGAGCCCATCTGAGGTAGATCGCAGCAGGATGGGGAGCTGCGAGCACACACCCCGCTTGTGTGCACTCGCCGCTGCGTGCGTGCTTTTTGCCGCCACCTTCCGCCCGCGCTGGGCTTTCTTCCGTCCATACAGGACTTCTTCCGCCAATGAGGCATTAGTGGGTGGGCCCTGGCGCTCATCTCTTGACACGGTGTGGTGACGTGACCGCCCATTGGTTGCTCCTGGGGGGGGCGGGAGCAAGGTGAAGGCGTGCGTAGGGATAGGGTGCGAGGCTGCGGGAGGGAGGGTGTGTGTGTGTGTGAGAGAGAGAGAGTGAAGGCCTCACTGGAGGAGGATGGTCCCCGTGGTGGGGCTGCAGCTGACGAGCGCCCCCTCGATGCCGGTGAGTGAAGCCTGGACGGGGCTCCACCTCGCACTCCGCCCTGTCTTTCTCTCGCCTCGGCCCTCGGTGGCACTGGGGCCCCATCCAGGCTTCACTCATCGGCGTCGGTGCCTCCAGTAAAACTGAGACAGATCCTGCATTATGGTCTGTCTGGATGGGCCTTAAGATGGGATCCAACATCCGCAACGGCTATTAAGTACATATCAGTTTGCATAATCACATAATGGTGTTTTGAATGTAGGATCAAGTGAGATCTTTGCCAGTCAAATTTGATCTCCAGGTCCTGCTTATCTTTTCCCTGTAATGCTTATGTCATCTTCTTCATTGACCTCTTCTCTTATCAATGCTGTCTTTACCATATTTCTTCAAATGATTTGACAAATTCACTTTTGGCTTTACTTTTTCTGGTAATTCTCCCTGCTCTAATACTTTAGTTATTTAGCTATATAAATGTGGGACTGCTGGGAAATTATGTTAATTGCACCAGTTTTTGCATCTAAGTCTCCATCCTATTCAGGGCAAACATACTGAAAACCCATTTCCACATGAAAGATGTCCTAGCTGCCCTACAGTAAATAATCAGGATAAATATATCTATTAACAGGATTAACAGGATAATCTTTGTCAACATGTTAGAATGGAAGGATATTGACACTCTCCTCCTGGCTCTTTTCATTATATAAAAGTAAAGCAAAGCAAAACCAAACAATTTCGCTGCCATTTCTTACATGTCTAATATAAAACTTCCCCCCATGTTGGCAGAATGGCACAGGACTAGAGAACTTGAGATGTTCTTCATTCAGAGCTTCCTCCAAAGCCCTCCCCATGTTCCATCTCCAATCCATCCTTTTTACCATGTTTTGGTCAGGGTTTCAAAGTCAAAAATCCATGTAAGTAGGGGTGGAGAGGATCTGTTCTACCATGCTAAGGTTGAAGATCCATTTTTTCCTATGGTTCCTTGGATGTCATCCCAGGTTCTGACTTTCCAGTGCCATCTGATTCATTTTCAGCTGCCTCCATTCCAAATGAAGATCTTGGTCAAGGAACTCCACATAGATCTTCATTTAATAAGACTTCTGCACAATCCTGGATAAAGTTAGAGTTTTTCCTCTAATTTTATAAAAATTACAGTCCATAGCATGGAAGAAATAGATGGATATTGTGTTAATCATAACAAGCTTCTGGCAGTTGGCATGAAAGGAGCAATATGTGAGAAATGTTAAGGGTGTTCTTGTTTTTTCCCCCTCCCTGAGAATTAAAACTGTCTTTTGCATGTCAGTGTGAGGACTATCAAGAGAACACCAAGTTGGCCTTGGGCTATTATTCTCATCTTCTAGAGGAATCTAATTAACTCAGTAATTAAATAGGGACTTCAGTGACATAGTGTTTTAGCCTATGGTGTAAAAATTGCAAAGCCACTATGTGGGTGGCATTGCTTGTTTTTAGCAGGCCTTCTTTAACTTAAACAACTGTGTTGCTATGATAAATAAATTTCATAACTGATGTGAATTATATCTGTTTATCATTGCAGGGAAATGAACGTCAAGAAATGTAAAGCATTTCTAAATAGCAGTGAATCTATGATGCTGTTAACAGAGACTTTTCATATTTACAAACAGTTATCCAAGTTGATTCGCTTTTTTGTCTATTTTCTAGGTTTTATTTAAAACAAGAGCTTCCATGCACATTTTCCTTAACAAGGTGACAAGGGCCTCCAACTTTCACTCAAACACGAAAAACTGAAATATTGCACAGAGTGATGGAGTATTCAGGACAGGGATCTTCAAAAGGCTATTATTTCTGAACATAGTATGAATACAAAGCAGTATTTGTGATTGCTATGCACAACACAAAGGTGTTCAGGTCGACAGGTCAGGTCTAATCATCAGAATAACCTTTTTAAAGCTTCAGTGACAGTCCTACTATGGTTATAGTCAGATGGTGTTACAGTATGTGCTTAAATGTTTATGTGAAAGAAAATTATGGAAGGATCTCATACTCACAATTGATAGTGGATAGCAGAGGAGAATGCCAATTTGCACCTTGATGGAACTCAGCCCAATTCTTCCGTCAACACACACACAAAAAATATGTCCCATATCTAACCACCAAAGATTATACCAACTTAATATCATTATTTTTGTTTTTAACTTCTTAAAAAAGACATTGCATTACATAACCAAATATTAGCAGTGATGAAACCATATGTTTACAATAAAAAGACGTAAGAGGGAAAGTTAGGAAAATAAGGTTCTATGAAGACAGCCGTTTTGATAAAATGGCTGGAAAATATACTTGTTTATTTATTTTTAAATTTTCTTTTACAAAAATTCTAACATATATAATAGTTGATACAAATGTATGAGAATTATATACCTTGATTCATTTTTATCCCCCCTGGATTGGATGGTTTTTGCTTCTTTTCATTCATAGGTTCAACATAAACTGAAGCTAACTTGATGCCTAATAACTATAACCACCACTACAAACACATTAAAAAAATTCTTATGAGGACAACCTGTATAAAAGTTCAGGACTTAATACTTTAATCATTACATGTAAAATCCAATGAACAAATATTATGGATACAAAGCATATCAGAAAGAAGAACATGATTGATTTAATACATTGCTCCTTGAAGTGGCTTAAAATGCTGTTGTCATCATGGAAATGACTGCAAGAAGTCACCATAAACAAAATCCCAAAGTGTCCACAATTGGTTTATTCGTGCTGTTCTCCCTCTTACCTATTTATGCCATTATTTGCTGAAGTCCAAGTCTTTGAAATAATATATAGTTATAATTATATGAAATCACAACACTTGCTTTCTCAAGTGGCTAATACTGATGAGAGAAACAAAGGTCAAAACTCATGTAAGTACTTTTGAATTCAAATTACTTGGATGAGATTGATATTGGAAGATACTTCATTTTCTCCTTACTGAAATATATGTAACACCACAAATACTGAACTATGTCTGTATTATAGAAAAAGATCATTCACCCACTCACCAAAATGTAAAGAGAAATTACATTCTATTATGAAAACCTAATTGAATGCAAAAGTGAAAGTGATTGATGTAGCGAGTTTAACTGAAGCATTTGTAATTGTGTTGAAGAATACAATAATTGAGCTCATATAAATGTGAAGATCACAACTGCCTAAGAGCAATAGGAGCTGTATCACAAAAGTAACTTAAAAGGTGAGTTTATTGTTGAAGATGCTCCCATCTACATATATTAGACCATAAATGAGATTTCTGTGGGTTAGCCTTTCACTTGTGGATTTCAGGAAAACTGTGATTGCTTTTTCAGAAAATATTCAAAGGAAGAAAGGCAGTGACATTATTAATTTGTGTTATAAGAAACATTGTTCGTATAATATGAATTACTATTGACTTTCCCCAATCACATTCCTCCAAAAGAGAAGCTTTCCAAAGAAGTTGCCAATCACACAATGACCTGTGCTTGAGCGAAAACAATGAACATGGAGAATGGTCAAATGTTTTAGAGCCCTCTGTCTGCCTAAAGGGACTAATTTCATATCCAAGAATGCATGTTCATAAACATTTGACATAGGCCCAATCTACACTGCATTGAACAATATTATATGACAGTGTAAAATCATATAATCCAGTCCAATGCAGTTAATCTGCATTATTAAACTGTATTATATGGCAGTGTATGTGGGACCATAGTTCTATATGACAAGACAAACATCTTGTTTTGAAAGAAGAGAAGAAAACAAAGAGAAAATGGGAGACCATGCTAATGGATTTGAGTGCCATTTTTAGGTGCACAAAATCCACTCACTATTCTGAAGGGTATATTTCTTCAAAACTGTGACATTGTTGTCTCTAATGCTTAACAGAGAAGAAGAAACTGTTCTGGCACCACTGTAATATAAATGCTAAGAAGTGCATAAATATAATTCCGATCATAAAAAATGAATTGGGGCATAGTAAACTGCATCAATTTCAGGGGTATCAGCAGGTGTTGGATTAATAACACATTGATTATGTAGCAGACATGCAGAAATGTTGTTGCCAGACCCTGCATGACCAACTGACACTTTGAGTGGAACAAATGAGAGATTGAGGAGGTGCTACCAAACTTTGAGTAGAACAGGAATACTAATACTTCTAATTGTGATACACAGGCTAGAAGCTATACATATTTAACATAGTGTAATATATCATTATATTATTCTGGATCCACAGGGGTATACCCAGTTAAGTAAGAGGCACTAAAGCCTTGGGCAATGGTTAAACAGCTTAAAACAACAACTCAAAATTGTGTGAGTCCATTGTATGTGTGTTCTGTGGGTAGTGACAGCACTTAGACAACCTCTAAGAAAACAATTTTTACACTGGCAAATGATTCAACTGGATTCTGTTCATACTTTGCATTAGAGCTCTGCCTTTCTTTCCAATGCTATTTCTCTGTATCACCATGTCTGCAAGATAATCTAGACCCTGGACTCAGGGAACATTCGGAAAAATCTAGCTGAGGGGGTTGATATGATTTGTGGCTAGTGTGGGATTGGGAGAAAAGCATGAGTAGACTTCAGCCCAAAATTCTGATTTTGATTTTATATAGGATAATAAGGAGGGCCCTCTCAGTACAGATTATTTTAAACCAGCTACCCCAGTATTCTCATAATCACTGACTCAAATAATTACTGACAGTGACATATTCTTCTAAAACAACCAGAATATTCTGAAGAATGATCAGATACAATTAAGAAACCACATTCTGCTGCTTTAAATATCTCCCACATTTCAGCAAATCAGATATCAACTGAAGCTGCACTTCACATAGCTCTCAGTCATTTTCCTATTGATCATAGCAATTCCATTAAGTCATTTCCTTTGGGAAAATGTCAATTTTGACAAATCTAAGGGGACTATTTAATGCTTTACCTTTTAAGCTTATGATCTTTCCAGTGTATACCAAAAGCATGGCAGGCGAATACTACAGAATCATTGAAGCGCTACATGGACCAACTGGTCCAACCTCTGGCTCAGTGTACAATGTTCAGCTACTGCATCCCCAATAGCAGGTATAACATCTTTTTGAAGTCATTCAGAAATGGAGATCTCGTCATCTAGGCAATTCATTGCACTGAAAAACTCATCTCACTGCGAGGACATTTCTTCTGATGATTTATTGAACTATATCTGGCCCTATCTTCTGAGGAAGAAAATATCAACTTTTGGATTGATCAGAAATCACCATTCATAGCTAAAGGTTAACTTGCTCCTACACATGCAAATAATAGCAGGTGGTGGCACATTTGATCACCGAGCAGATTTATTCCTGCTTTGCTTAAGCACGGTGCTTGTACTGGGTACCTTTCAAACATACTCTAGGTCCAATAGGGGCACAGTTGGTTGATTTGACATTACACATTAGGCATGGTTAGGTACCGTCAGAATCTTCATAATTTGGAATAAAGTCAGAAAAAATGTCCTTTTTAAAGTGATTTTGAAGTTTTTAAGGGTACCGGAAGTCCCATTCCATTTAAAACCTAAGGAGGAAATAGTTCAACATTTCAAGATCTTTTCCTGGTTCAACATCTACAAACAAAAGAGTACTTCAACAAGAATAAAGATCTTGGCTTCACCGAGGACAATTTTGGGGATTGGATCATACAAAAGGAAAAGAAAAAACAACAAACATCTATAATATACTACTCAAATGGGCCACAGAAACTGAATCAGTGAAGGAATGTATGACGAAATGGTCGGCCAATATAGGAAGACCAATAAAATTCAAAGAATGGGAACAGATCTGGCCCAAAAAGATTAAATATACATACTCAACTGATTTGAAAGAAAACTGGCTAAAAATGTTTTATAGGTGGTAAATGACACCACAAAAATTTAATCTTATTTATAAAACAGCCCAAAATAAATGTTGAAAATGTGGGTGAGACACCGACTCGTTCTTCCACCTATGGTGGACATGTCCCAAAGCAAGAAAGTACTGGAAATCCATCCTAGAAGAATCTCAGAAAATGTTAAAGATAGACATCCAGAAGAAACCAGAATTTTTTTACTAAGGATAACAGATAAAGAGATTGAGCTAGATCAAAATAAAGATATTCTGTTCACATACCTAGAATGGTGCACATGAAAAAATGGAAATCAAAAGAGGTTCCATCTAAAGAAGAATGGCTAGGTAAGACCAACAAAATAAGAGACATTGACAAGTTGACCTTCTATCTTAAAGAATCAAAAGGAAGAGCAATAAAGAAAACAGATTGGAAACCATTTGATGAATATCTGACCGAACATTAAGAGAAGACTACAAGGAAAGGTGGCTACAATTATACACTTCACTATCCAACATGTTGGAGAGTGGAGCAACTTTGTCTCCTCCCCCCGGAGAAGAGATTGGTTGATTGCGCGGAATGTACTGGAAGGGAGGAGGGGCTGGCATAATGTGTGGCCAGCCCCTTTTCCCTCATTCTGCTCTGGAGCATCGGCGAGGAAGGCAGTTCTTACGACGAGGCCCCAATTTGAGTGAAGGTCGGTTTGGGGCCTGCTGGGGTGTGAGGATTGGAACCAGAGGTGGTTTTATCCCCCTGGTGTTGGCTTCCTTGCCACCTTGAGGGAGCAGGAGGAGCTTAAGCAGGGTGCTTGGGACTGGCCCCTTACTTAAGCTCGGAGGGCCCTTTAGTGGGCATTGCCAGGCCCAGGGGAGTGTGGGCCAATCAGCATAGTATAATAAAATAATAAGATCAAATTAATATTGATAATAAGCATAGACAAATATAAAAAGAAAATAAAAGATTACCTCTGGGCGGTCAGAGGCTGGGGCGGGGGTCTTCTAGGTTGCGGGGTCTGCCTTTTCCCAGGTGCCCTGGCCCCCTGTATTCAGCCCCCACCCCTCTTCGCCTGCACAGCCAGGGGTGGGTAGGGAGCCGGGGAGGAAAAACTTGCTGCGGGCCCGCTAGCGCCCGCTTCAGGAGCGTGAGAGTGGGCCCGGACCACCCGGGCCTCGTCCCCCCTCTTTGCTTGCTTGGGAGCAGCCGGCTCGGGCCGGGAGGAGCCCGCCAGGCGGCTCCGGCAAGTTGCGCCCACCTTGGGCGTGTTTTGGGCAGGCCTGGTTCATCCAGGCCTGCCCCCTGCTAGTTTGCCTGCGAGGGCCCGGCTCGGACATGGAGGAGTCCGCCGGGCCCTCCGGCGTGTTGCGCCCGCCTTGGGCGGGCTTCAGGCAGGCCTGGGACATTCTGGGCCTGCCCCCTGCGGTGCTCGCCAGGAGGGCCCGGCTCGGGCCTCGTGGAGCCCGCCAGGCCGCTCCGGCGAGTTGCGCCAAGCGGCGCAGTGGGTTCCCTCGGCGCACATGCGCCTTGGGGGCTGCTGCTAGGGCGCGCATGCGCCCTGGTGGCTACCACCGGGCGCGCATGCGCCCTAGCGGAAATTTGCTGGGCAAGATGGCGGCTCCCTATGGGGGCCGCCATATTTGCCGTACAGCCTCCAGGGGGGCTGTACGGCAAACAACGAGTGGCGGCCGCCATCTTGGCCGCATGGTGGCTGGCCCTGGGGGCCGCCATCTTGGCCACATGGTGGTTGGCCCTGGGGGCCGCCATCTTGGGAATGGCGGCCATTTTGGACTGCCTGAAAACCAGGAAATAAAATAAAATGAAATAAATTAAAATAAAATGAAATAAAATAAAATAAAATAAAATATAAAAAAAATAAAATAAAAAATAAATACAACAAAATGCATAAGATGAATAAACAAAATACAAAAAAAGGAAAGAAAGAACCATAATGGAGAAAATGACAAAATAATATTAATAATAGTAAGAATAATAATTTATTTAAAAAAGTGAAAGGAAATAAAATAAAAAATATGAAATGGGATAAGACAAACAGAAAAGGGGGAAAGAAACCTTAATTATTTGGCAGGTAATTAAAAATAATGGGAATGAATAAATAAATGTAAATAAAATGAAATGCAACAGACATAGGTATGTACATACAAATAAATCAAAAGGAAATGAGATATGATGATAACGATTTATTGATATTTATATGTATATATAAAATTACTATTTGGAATGCCGATATTGTATATATATTATAATACAATATAGGGATAGCGATGATAGTAGAAAACCAAGGGGAGGGAGCTCCCGACTGGATGTTCACCTTGCTATGGACCTATATTACTGCTATTCAAGTGAATACAGGACGATAATGCTTTGCTTGAATATGAGTCAATATAGGGATAAGCCACGATCAGGCGTATGGACCGCAGCGCATGGAGGTCGTAAAGAGGTTATCTTCGCGTGGATTGCCACCCAGGTTGACGTGTTTTCTCGATGATTTGCTTTGCAGATGGCGCCTAAGAAGAACTGCGGTGGCGTTAAGGGCAAGGGCCCGGCGACGAAGGCGATGGAGCGGGCGTTGCCCCCTCAGGCCTCTCCCGAGAGGGCGAGGGGTGTCTCCAGGGAGGAAATGGATGCGGTCCTCAAGAGGGTTCTGGAGATCGAGGCGGACATGGGCTTAGCCACAGTGGGGGTGGCACCAAGGCCAGCTCGGGTAGCTAGCATGGATTTGAGATATGCTAACATCTTATCTCGTCTTTCCATCATAAAAGCCGAGCGAGCGGCCAGAAAGCAGGCGGAGGAGCAGCAGAGTGGTCAACCCGCTGGAGGCCCCAACGATGCGGTCCAGGACCAGACAACAACTGAGCAGGCGACGACTCCGGGAGCAGTGGCGGAGGAGTTACCTATGCTAGGGGAGCAGTCAACAATGACGGCACCAGCAGTGGTTGACCAGCCGGTGCCAGCCCAGTTTCTGCCACAGTCCGTGCCATCGGAGAGGCCATCGACGTCTCAAGGTACGAACACCACACTATCGTGGCCCTGGGATCAGGGCCAGGTAGCGCTTCCCACACAACAGAACACACAGGGCAGCGTAGCCCAGACAGTTCCGACACAAGCTAGCCAAGACCAAGGTGGTGCCATTCCCCAGCAATCCACGCCAGCCACGGTCACCCTTGAGATGGCCAGGGCTAGTGAAGCGAACAAGTTGTGGGGAACTGAAAAATGGCCTGCGCATATGACCCCGAGCAAGACGGTGGTTGACTTAGGGTCCCACCTTACGCAGAAACATATAGACAAGATATTGCGTAACGAGTACGTAGATATCTTCTCCCTCTATTTTAGGGAGTTAGATAAGAAAGAAAAGGAGGAGCTGGACGAAGAAAGGAAGGACGAATTAAAGAAAAGGAAGGTGGACCAGATTTGGGATAATTGGCATGCGTGCTTCTCAGTTTACGCAGCCATCATTTCAAAGGCGCACCCGGATAGGGGTCCAGCTCTGTTCCAATACCAGAGCTTGATACGCCACGCACACTTAGAGGGCCCAGGTGATGCATGGCTTGATTATGATAAGCGTTTTCGCTTAAAGGCGGCATCTAACCCAGACATGAGGTGGGATTTGATCAACAATCAATTGTGGTCGGAAGTTATGGGCGCAGTAAAAGGCGGGGTTAGGAAGAAGGCTGACAGCGGGCAGACTATCGTCAGCAGGAATCCCCAGTCCTTTCGGAAGGGGGGTCCTCAGCAACAGGCACAGCGGCGAGGAAATATTTGCTGGGACTTTGCGGCCCGCGGGGTTTGCAATCGCAACCCCTGCCGCTTTCAGCACTCGTGTGGCATCTGCTTGGGAGCCCACGCCACGCGTAATTGTCCCCGGGGGGGATTCAATAAAGGAGGGCCTAGGGATCACCAATACAAGAAACCCCCAGTGCAATCATCCCTTCCCAAAGGGCCCCAGTCCAATTAGGCTGGACAAGTTAAGGGAATTGTTGGCATTATATCCCAATAGGGAAGCCGCGAGTTATGTTTGGGAGGGTTTTTCACGGGGTTTCCGGATCCCGACTGTGGGTCCGCGTACGCCTCAGTTAAAAAGGAATTTGAAGTCGGTGATTGGTTTAGAGCACCTAGTTCAGAAAAAGATAGATAAGGAAGTTAAAGAGGGCCGGGTTATTGGACCGTTTGCTACGCCTCCGGTTCCTCAATTGAGAGTTTCGCCATTAGGAATCGTACCCAAGAAGGCGCAAGGAGAATACCGCCTCATTCACCACCTGTCCTACCCCAAGGGCGAGTCGGTACATGACGCTATCCCCGCTGAGTTGTCGTCGGTAAAATATACTTCGTTTGATGCTGCGGTGCGGATGGTTCGCCGGATGGGCTTGGGAGCCGACTTAGCAAAGTGCGACATTAACTCAGCATTCCGTCTGCTCCCGGTTCACCCAGCGGATTTCGACCTCCTTGATTTTCGATTCCATGGACTGTTTTACATGGACCGGGCATTGCCCATGGGCTGCTCGGTTTCATGTGCCGCATTTGAACGTTTCAGTAAATTTTTGAATGGGCGTTGAAGGCACAATCAGGCCTTCAGGGGGTGGTCCATTATTTGGATGATTATCTTTTTATAGGAAGAGCGGGGACTAGGGAGTGCAGATTTCTTATGCACTCATTCCAGGAGCTGACCAGCCGGTTAGGGGTGCCGTTAGCGAATGAGAAGACAGAGGACCCCAGCACGGCTCTGACTTTTCTCGGGATTGAGCTGGATACCATCAATCAGTTTTCAAGGCTCCCTGTAGAAAAGGTGACCAGTCTAACTGTTAGGGTCCGGCAATTCCTGTGTCGCAAGAAAGCAACCCTGAAAGAATTTCAGGAGTTAATTGGACACTTAAATTTTGCATGCAGGGTGGTAGCACCCGGGCGTGCATTTTTACGCAGGTTGTGTGATGCCATTTCCGGCATCGAGTCGCCTCAACATCATCTGCGGGTGACGCGCGCCATTAAGGCAGACCTGCTAATTTGGCTTGAATTTTTATCCAACTTTAATGGGATATCTTTCTGGAGACAGGAATTGGCGGTCAGGGATGCGTTGAAGGTGGCCTCAGACGCTTCGGGGGCTATAGGATTTGGGGTTTACTTTAATGGCCAGTGGTGTGCAGAGCAGTGTCCACAAGCTTGGCATGATGTTGGCACCACATCCGATTTGACTTTTTTAGAGTTTTTTCCAATTTTGGTAGCGGTCACAATATGGGCTGAGAGGTTTGCAAACTCTACAGTCCATTTTTGGTGTGACAACCTAGCGACAGTACAAGTAATTAATGCCCTAACATCTAAAAATCAGAGGGTCATGCACGCGCTTAGACACTTTACACTCCATTGTTTGCAATTTAATATATTGTTTCGAGCCTTCCATGTTGCTGGGATTAATAACTCACTTGCCGACGCTCTATCTCGTTTGCAGATGGAGCGTTTCCGGCAACTGGAACCCGGCGCCGACGTCCTGCCCCAACAAATGCCAGACCATCTTTGGACGGTTGGGAGCACGAGACTCTAGCTGGTATGGCATCTGCGTTGGCCCCAAGCTCCATGAAGTCTTATGCAAGAGCAGTTAACGAATTTGAGGGGTTTAGGAAGGACTACAGCATGCCGCACGCTATCCCTGTTCCATACGAGCATATAGCACAGTTTTGCGTGTTTTGCAGAAGAAGGGGTCTAGCCCCGCATTCCATCAGGGTGCGTCTGTCTGCACTGGCCTATTGGCTTAAGGCACAAGGCCTTCCAGATTCCACCAACAACTTCCGGTTACATAAGAATTTGGCCGGATGGTCAAAGAGTAAGGGTCAGCCCCAAGATGATAGAGAACCCATTACCCCTGCCATGTTAAAAGGCTTAAAGATGATGTGGCCCAAAGTTTGCGTGGACGCATATGAACAGATCCTGTTCCATGCGGCAGCGTTGACAGCCTTTTTCGCGGCATTAAGAATCAGCGAGCTAGTCCCAGCCTCCAAAACTGATAAGACAATGCGGGCCCTCATGCATTCTGACCTGACCATTACTCAGACGGGTATTAGCATGAGGGTTCGTTCATCTAAAACGGACCAGGGGGCCAAGGGTTCAGTGATAAATTTGTCAAGATGTAGTGACCCTGATTTATGCCCAGTGGCAGCATTGGTGCAGTTTAACGGAATTAGGGGACAAGGGCCAGGTTACTTGTTTAGTCACCAGGATGGCACACCGCTATCCAAATACCAGTTCTGGACAGTTACCAGCAAAGCGCTGAGTTTGATGGGTTTAGGGCAATTCAGGTTTGCAACCCATTCGTTCCACATTGGAGCAGCTTCGGTGGCCAATGTGATGGGATATGACACGGAGAAGATAAAAACCCTGGGCAGATGGAAATCAAATGCCTTCAGGAAATACGTGCGTACTCCGTTGTCATAATGTTGATCTGTCGTTTCAGATCCTGCGTTGCTGGGCCATAGATGGAGGATGCGGACACAGTTTCATACACTGGGCGTCCCGGCAGGCCATGAGGTCTCACTATGGTCAGCATTTGGGCCTCGCATCCATTGCTACAGTTGAGTGGCATGGAGTCCGAGGTATGCGTTGGGACGGTTTGATCCCGTTCTTGTTGCAGTCTAGGCGAGGGCCACCTCCAGATGTTTTGGTTTTACACCTGGGAGGTAACGATCTGGGCCTGTTGAAGGGTAGGGCCCTGTACTTGCAAGCTTGGAATGATATTTGCAAAATATGGCATGCATGGCCTCGGGTGCACATCGCCTGGTCAGCGATCATCCCTCGCTTCCGGTGGTCAGGTGGCGGGGATGTTAAACAAATGGAATCGGCTAGAAAGAGGGTGAACCGGGCCATGCGCACGGCGCTTGCAAGAGGGAGGGCCTCCTACATATTCCATGGCCAGATTGTGCTGGACAGCCCTCATCTGTACAGATCAGATGGGATCCATCTGACTGATAGGGGCAATTCACTGTTTTTACAAGATTTGAGAATGGGTGTTCAGTTAATATTGGATGGCTTGGTGGGGGATGGGAGCTAAATAGGACATTTGCTCCCAATCCGTGGCGTAAATAGTTGAGTTATTCAAAGGTTTGTATACATTTAAGGCACCCCTTAAGGGTGTGGGACATTATGCAAACACTCACCTAGACTGTTAATTTTAGAGGTGAGGTGATGATGAATGTTCCAGGAGCTGGGAGAGTCTAGTCTCAAAAGTTGAGAGAGATTTCTCCTGATGTTTCCCTTACGGGTTGCTCGTGTTGAAAGATACGGGGGACCCAGGTAGTATGCCTGAATAGCTGAGGGGTAGACTTTAGGAGACGCTACCTCAGCTTGCACACACCAAGTTAAAACTGACACCAACAAGTTAGTTGAGTTACAAGTTAAATAGGTAACTATTTAATAAAAGTTGCCCAAAATTTGAATCCATATATTTTGTGTCCGTCTCTTTATTTCGGGGGGTTGGCAGACAAAAACCAAAGAAGGAAATCTTAATTTGAAGAAGGAAATAGAGCAAATGTAACTATGAATGGAAGAGAAGCCAAAAAGACATAAAAGAATAGAGATTTATATTCCTATTTCACCAATTTGTTTTTTAGAAGATGTGGAAAATTAGTTTGGGAAGTCAAGACAACCCCTCCCTTTCCCACACCCTACCTTCCCCCTTGTGTGTACCTCCCCCCTGTTCCTCCCTCCCAACCACTAACCTTACCCCTCCTAATTCCCATCCTTCCCCCCCTCAATTATGCATATTTTATTTGTTAAAGTCAGAAAAGCATTCAATAAAAATTATATTGAAAAAGGAAACCAGAAGTCCCTTTGCTCTTCCAAAGCTTTTTCAGCCATTTTTGTTATGAATAAGGAAGTGAGCCGGAAATGATTCAGCTTTTCCCCGCTTCTGGTCCCTGGCCTCTGCTCAAGCCAGAGAAGCCAGTTTTAAACCAGAGAAGGATGAAATTTCCTGACCTCGGCTCAAGCCAGAGAAGCCAGTTTTAATGTCAGAGAAGCTAGTTTTAAACTGGAGAAGGAAGGAATTTCCTCCCTTTGCTTTCCCTCACTTCTGGCTCAAGCCAGAGAAGTCAGTTTTAAACCAGAGAAGGAAGAAATTTCCTGGCCCCAGCTCATGCCAGAGAAGCAAGTTTTAAAGCCAGATAAGCCTGTTTCCCCCCCCACTTCTGGCTCAAGCCAGAGAAGCCAGTTTTAAACCAGGGAAGGAAGGAATTTTCCAGGCCCCACCTCATGCCAGAGAAGCCAGTTTAAAAGCCAGAGAAGCCTGTTTTAAACCAGAGAAGGATTAATTTCTTCTAGTTGCTTTTCCCTGCTTCTGGCTCAAGCCAGAGAAGCCAGTTTTAAACCAGAGAAGGAAGGAACTTCCTGGCCTCGGCTCAAGCCAGAGAAGCCAGTTTTAAACCAGGGAAGGAAGGAATTTCCTCCACTTTTTTTCCCTACCCCTGGAATAAAACAACTACTTTCAAAGTAAAGACCACCCAATGAAACAGGAAATAACACTTTAAAACCATTAACAAAAGGATTCATAAGTCTCGGAAGTTTCAAAATGTTTTGAACATTTTTTTTGTGAAAATCGAAATTGACTTTAGAATCGAACCACCAGTGCCCCCTACATCTGAAATGAATCATTTTGAACCATTTTTGATTAACCAAGCCTACTACACATGATGCCGGTTTTCTTATCTTCATTGAGAGAAAAGATAGTACAAAATAAGGACACATAGACCTCAACCCAAACTCCTCTCAGTATAATATAAACATTGTCATGTGGACATATATTATGCTAAACCAAAGGTCCTCAAACTGTTTAAACAGAGGGCCAGGTCACAGACCCTCAAACTGTTGGAGGGCCAGATTATATATATATATTTTTAAAAAAACATGAATGAATTCCTGTGCACACTGCACATATCTTATTTGTAGTGCAAAAACATTTAAAATCAATACAATAATTAAAATGAAGAATAATTTTAACAAATATAAACTTATTAGTATTTCAATGGGAAGTGTGGGTCTGCTTTTGACTGCTTTCAAGTGGTTTCAGACTTAGGTTGACCCTGAGTGAGGGCCGGGTAAACGCCCTTGGAGGACTGTACCTTGTCCTCGGGTCTTAGTTTGAGGCCCCCTGTGCTAAAGCATTTATCCTCCCTGATATACTGTAGGCTGAGCTCTCTTTGAGTCCCCCCAGGGATGAGAAAGGTGGTATATAAATACTGTATATAAATAAATAAATAAATTTATCCATGGATTCTGCATCATGGACTCTATTATTCATGGTGTGTGTGTATGTGTGTGAACCCATATCCAAAAGGCAAAGTTCAATTTTAACATTTTATATTAGTTATGCAAGTATCTATGGATTCTGGTAAATATGGAGCATCTATGGATTCTGCTACTACGGAGTACTGGAATCAAAACCCAGTAGATATCTAAGGTCAACTGCAATGTACACTCCTAAAAATGACTTGAACAGCTATTCCATGCTCTGTGACAAGCATGCACAAACAGAGAAGCCAGATGCAAACAGCTAATAGCAGCACCCATGGCATCATTGTGCATCTTGTCATGGGTATGTAGCCAGATGCTTCTCTGATTCTGCTTGTTTGCCATAAATGACCATGCAGGGTGGCACCAAAGGCTTTAAACTGTGGTAGTGCATTGAGTGCTATAGAGGTAGGGACCACCAACCTCCTCAGCACCAACAATAGGACATCCACACAAAGGACATGCGACCTTAACAGAATTCCAGGTTATGAAGATATATCATAGGTACCATCTTAGTGCAGAAATAAAACAATCCAAACACAGCTCTATTTCCTGCACTATAGTCCACCTGAAATAAACTACTGTTATTCTGTATTTATTTATTTATTTATTTATTTACAGTATTTACATACTGCCTTTTTCACCCCTGGGGGGACATAAAGTGGCTTACACATAAATAATGGCAAAATTCAATGCCTTACATTGGGCACCAATATGATGCCAATACAAACAATTACAATAGTAAAACCACAATTAAATATAAATCATAATTAATACATTAACAAGCATTAAAACAATAAAACAGTCTTGTCAGTCAAATTGTCGTTCCAGTCAATGTCCTTCTAAAATGCTACATACATCTACTGTCCGAAGGCCTGGTCCCAGAACCATGATTTTATTTTTTTTCCCTAAAAGCCAGGAGGGAGGGAGTGGATCTTACCTCATTTGGGAGTGTGTGCCATAGGTTGGGGGGGGGGGGCATAGCTGAGAAGGCCCTGTCTCTCGTCCCCACCAGACGCATTTGTGCTGTTGACGGGAGCGAGAGCAGGGTCTCCCTGGATGATCTTAGATTATGAGGTGGGGCATAGGGGTGAATGAATCTGGACAAGTAAGCTGGGCCAGAACCATATAGAGCTTTATAGTCAAAACCAGCACGTTGAATTGGGCTCAGAGATGGATTGGCAGCCAGTGGAGCTGGCATAGAAGGAAGGTGGTGTGCTCCCTGTATGTCGTCCCAGTTGGTAAACAGATGGCCACCCGTTGGACTAGCTGAAGTTTCTGAACCGTCTTCAAAGGAAGCCCCATGTAGAGCATGTTGCAGTAATCTATTTGGGATGTAACCAGAGTGTGGACCATCGTGGCTAGATTTCCCTTCAAACCGCATTCAGTCTTGCTGTCTAACATCAGCATACTTGTAATACAGAACTTAGAAAATCTCCACTGACTGCTATTAAATCCCTCCCTTAGCCAATGGCCTGCTACTTCTGTTTTCTTTTGGATCCACTGCAGGTATCCAAAAGATATTATTTAGTCTGAAAAGTCCTTTTATCAGTGACTCTGTTTGCTTTGTCACACCAGCTAAGCAACCACTGTGGAGTCAGTAGACACAAGCAATGACACTCCCTCAACCCCACCCCTGTCAGAAACAAACAATTAATTTCAGAGGGCTGTCACATAGCACAGGGTTGAAGTTTTAATTGCTTCTATTTCTATTTGCTATGGGGAAAAAAACCTGCCTCTATATTTCTCACTTGTCAAAGTCATAAAGTTTTGGCCAATTTAATATGATGTAGCCCCAACAGAAAACAAATGGATGTGTAGTTCTAGAGAAGAAATAACAGGAGGCAACAGAAACAGTATACAGCAATGACATAAATGGACATTTCCTATTTACCACAAAATTTAAAATAGATTTCGACATCCCTAAAACCATTGGTTCCTTTTTCATCATCTTATTAAACTTTATTTAGAATTTTCAGAGAGTATTTCCAAGTTTATTTATTTATTATTTCCAACACTTATACCCCGTGCTTCTCAACCCTCAAGGAGGGAGTCAGGGTGGCTTACAACAGCAGCAATTTGATGACGACAATATATAAAAACACATTACATACAACATTATACAATAGATAAACATTATGTTAAAAATCCATTAAAAACATTATTATTCACCATATAGCAAAATCAGAGTTCAAGACTTAATCCACACAAATTTGCACATGGTTCTTTCTGTGCAGAAAGTTTTTTCCTTTGTTTATTATTTTCTGTACAGAAAAGGCTGTTTCCAGTGCAAAATAACTACATGTAAATTTTATACAGAATAAGTCCCCAGCATTTTTAACATAGCAAGCAGCACTGACAGCATACAAACATATTTTCTGCACAAGCATTATATTTTGCATATAATTCTGAAATATTTTTGTAGGGTCAGTCCTGAACTGTGAAGATTCTTGTCAGCCCAAGATTATATTTGTCCAGGTTTCTAGAGAAACATATTTGTAACTTATTCCTTTTTTTACTATTTTAAAAACATATCTATTTTTAAATAGTCTCTGGTTTATCTTGTTCTTTCCATTGTTTTTAATAATAATTTCAGTTATTTAAGCAATGTTAGAGATTGAATTTGAAATACTTTGAATGCAAAGCACTTATCCTACAGCAAAAATAAAGCCCTTGATGTCCTGCTATATGAATAATTAGACCAAACACTAGGTTTTGAATTAATTGTGGATGACTGCATTAGCTGTTATCGATTTAAGTGCTTTTTGGTGATGAACCAATGTAAGGGGAGGGGGAGTAACCTGCTGTAGGCATGGCTAAAATGGTATACAGACCATAAACCCTAGCCTCCCCAGGGCAAAACACCATAATCCCCAAGAGCAATCCTTGAAAATCAAGGTAGCTTCAGGTCCAGCTACAAACTGGAAGGCTGATCAGAGGATGTAAGACCCCTAGCCACTGGCCCTTGGTGAGGGCAAAGATCAATAGACCAGCCCCAAGGATAGGAAATTGTCCCCAATCCCAAGATCACATGATATGTGGGAATACTTCCAAATGAACCTGTTTGGATGCATCTTCCTCAATGAACCATCATGGACATTAAGATCCTCTGAGGAGGCCCTGTTCTCCGTCCCACCACTATCACAGGTGCAATTGCCAGGGACAAGAGAGAGGGCCTTCTCAGTGATTGCCCCTTGGCTATGGGACTCCCTTCCTAGTGAGATTAGATCACCCCCTCCATCCTGTCCTTCAGAAGGATGGTAAAAACTTGGCTGTGGGAACAAACTTTTGAGACAGTACAATAAAGCAGAGATAGGAAACCTTACCGTGCCAACTAGATTTGATGTGGATGATCGAGACAGTTTTAAACAGTGTATTTTAATGTTAAGAGAAATGTTTTTATTGTTTATGTATGCACATAATTTATTCATGTCCAGGCATTGAATGTTTACCATTTGTATGTTGTGCTCCACCCTGAGTCCCCTTGGGGTGAGAAGAGTGGAATATAATTTTTTAAAATAAATAAATAAATCTTCATCCTTCACCATGAGAGTGTCAGTAGGTGCTCACTGACTTATACCTTCCCCCAACATCTGCCAGAAGGTCTTAGTTATGATAACATTTCATGCCAATTGCCAAGCCCTTCATGACAGTGTAGGGTAGACCACAAAAAAAACCTTAATTGCGGGGGGGGGGCAGTCCTACCCAGCCCCAAATGGACTAGATTTACATTGTAAAAAATGAGAATAAAGGGGGTAGAGACAGATTAAGTAGGCCTTTGATACTCCATCCCCTCTTTCAATTTTCCTGGCATACTGTGCCAAGGTAAATGAATGCTACCCTCTCTAGAGGACAGCAAATTGATAACTAAGGCGAGGGACATCACATTCCTCTCCATTCCATAATTTAGCCCATCTTTGCATCCACACTCTCATTACTAAAAATGCATATTTCTTTTCAATTCTGCAAGTAGAAATAGATGTCTCTGAAACAATAACTTGTGCATTCTCTTGCATTTTTCCAGTCTTGCTGGTAACCATCCATTCTCAGTCTACTTCCTTCTTCCTGGTTTCTCCTGCTTGAGATCACCACTGAAGCAGCAAGACAAAATTAGCACATGTCAAATTGACCTTTTGGGCTCTATATCCTAAAATGGGTTGAAAAAACACACTTAAAAGAAAATCTATAATCACTTTATACTACTAGCACTAGGGTGTAATCCATTCATTCCCCTTCAACTGACAGAACAAACTGTTTTCTGAGCGAAGAATTATTGTACAAATGGAGAAATCTAATCTCAAGAAAGAAGGTGGGAATTGGAGAACCACTGAAACAATATCAGTCAACCTGCTGAAGGTCACTCAACAGCTTTTAAACTTTCAAGAATAAGTCATTCATTGGCCTTTCTACCTCAAAATTGCCATGGACCAACTCCCAAGTGAATTATCCTATTCTGCCAGATCAATCCCCCAAACCATTTTCTGAGCATAAGCAATAGAAGCTGCAATGTTCCCAACCCACTTCTTGTTTTAAACACTGACATGGATTTCATGTAGCCAGTCTTAACACAAGGCTGTTCCAGTGGCTCTATGATATCAAATACAATCAGATGTAGTCCAAAATTGTTTTCAGATTCCAAAAATAAAATAAATGTCTATCTGGCCATGTTGCTCCATTAGCAGTGGAGATCTTAGGCCAGTGAGATTGCTCTTGGAAATGACACAGTCTTAGCATTCCACTGATAAGAGTGATAACATAATGGAAGACACTGAGTTAAACCAAATTGCAAGACGAGACCAGTAATTTAAAGCAATAGACTTTAAAGGGAATGCAACAGAGTGATAAGAGGCTAAGCCAGATTATTGATAATGCAAGTAAATAGACTGCAACAGAGATATAAAAATGATTGGTTACAATGAATGAGAGCGTTGAAGTGTGATTTGTGAAGTAGGGATTATGGCTCCATTTGTATGTGCCCTTTATCATTTAATCAGGTGCATCCCAACACTCCTGAAATTGGGTTCGCATCTTTACCCTACCATTATAGTTAATCAGTCAGAAGATATTTCAACCTTGCTGGGCTTGAATGAAATTTGTTTTTCTGTATTTAGCTCCCATGCAGTTGAGTTGCTTTAGAGCAGATGGTGTTACTGTCGCTGCACACTGGAAAGAAAGAGAATTAGCACCTTGAAAGGTGGCACTGAGCCATGCAGCACTCCTGAAAAACTGTGATATCAGGGGTGCTGGCAAGAATGAACTTCTTCCCAAGTAACAATACAGATTAAGAGAGTCATTCATGACATCCACCTCTGCATCACAAAGACTCCACCTATGTCAGAAAAAAAAACCCTGAATTAATACCATTGGGATTTTTACATTTGGAGTAGTAGCAATGTTGTGTTATACTTTTGGACTGGGCTACCTATTCAGAGCTTAATGCAAATATTTCTGAAAAATAGCTTCTTTCACACCTTTTCTTATTCACTCACACTGCTTTCATTTCTTCTGTGTTTTCTCTTAATCTGAGTGTTGTCCACATAGACAAATCTGATACAATTCAACGGAGAAGAAGACTGTGGACAAAGCAGGGGTGAGAGGGTTTACCTGTTCATTTACAAACTGTTTATGATTTCTGGTGTGATTTTCAGATTGGCTAGAGAAAAGTAAGCTCTACTTGTGATTTCTTTTGGTACAACACATCAATATGTTCCCATATATGCTAGGGCCCTCCCAGACAGTCCCGATATCCCTGGATCTGATCCCAGGTTTTCTGTTTATCCGAGACTATCTGGCAGTGTGGACTCATATAATCCAGTTTAAAGCGTAAAACCTGGGATCAGATACTGGGATATTGAGCCTGACTGGAAGGGCCCTCAGGGCCCTCCCACACAACTCTATATTCCAGAATATGAAGGCAGAAAATCCCACATTATCTGAGAGTGGACTCGGACAACCCCGTTCAAAGCAGATATTGCAGGATTTTCTGTCTTGATATTCTGAGATATAGGACTGTGTGGAAGGGCCCTTAGAAAACCTGGAGCATGTTTGCTAGCAAGAGGAAGGTGTGATTGAATGATTCTTCTGGAACTACTGCTGTATATGCTCTTGTAACAAACATTTGCCAGACGTTTGTTCAGTTTTACATTTTAAAACATCCATAATAATAATAATAATAATAATAATAGCCCCCTACCCACCCATCCACCTACCCTTTCTTCTCATTGTAGAACCAATGAAAGGACGGACTGTACATAGTGTTTTTTCCCAACTGAAGTGGGAGTTTGTCAAGCTAACAAGTGAAGATTTTTAGTACAGGTGTTAATGATTCAGTACTCCCACTGTTGAAAAGGGTAGATGTAAATACTCCTGTCAAATTTCTCACTCATTTTTTTTCTGTCTTTCCTCCTCCTCCTCGTCAGAAATGGAATCCATACACATGTTGAAATACGTTTCCACATTTTATCAGAACTGCTTTAGTTGGAGTTCCAGCTATCAACAGCTTTTTCATTATGCTCTTATCTGTCACTATTCCACTCCAGTTTTGTTCTATGATTAACCCACAACATTGTGTGGGCTATTGCGCAACCTCAGTTCTATGACTAGACTATTTGCGGGAGTGACTTTAAAAAAACACACAAAACAATTTTTTTTAATGTTTTTACAAACTTTGGTGATTTCTCCTTCTTGTTTCTTAGTGGCCTCATTTGAACTCAAACCTCCTGACACTCACTCTCAGAATTTGCAATGAGAGGGAAGAGTATTTTCCAAAGCAAAACTCAATGTTTCAGAAACCTGAATGAATGGGCTAGAGGGGGAAAGGAGATAGAGTGCTGTCCAGTTGGGTATATAAATTGCTTCTAGCGCTGTCCAGTTGGGTATATAATATTATTCCAACATAGGTCAGTGGGGCAGGGGTTTTCCATATGTAATATATCTCCTTCTTGAGGAGAGCAGTCTACTGAAGTTTTCAGTCTGAGTATTTATACTTTGTACTGGAATACAGAGACAGAAAGCATCATGATGATACATTGGTCTTGTTGCTCAACAGTCTGGAGCATTGTATGGAACTGTATTAGAAGAACATCAATCAGTTGTGTTGTAGGATTCAACACTCATGCCACCATTTGGAACCATGTGCGTCAATATATTGATGAAACCAAACTTAATTTCTTGTTGAAATCTGACTCAGAAAAGCCTCTATAGATGCTGATGATGATGATATCTGAACTCAGTCATGAAGTGGAGAGGGATGACTGTGCTTTGATTGTGAGTACAGAATTTGTGAGTACATAATTAGAAAGAATTGTCTAATTGATATGAAAAAATGTTATAATATCGTTCTGATTCTGAAGGAGTTGGTTTCTGTTTCACTTTCAAGACCACTTTCAAGTGCTAGTGCTTTTCTTTGGAGGCTTAAATGCCTTAGGACACTTGTACCTAGGATATCTCAGTTACGGAGTGAGAAGCACGACATAGTTGCACTGAGTAACACATGAAATACCCCCTTATGGACAGTAGTGGACTGACTCGTGTGTCAGCTTGCCTAGTGGCAAAGGGGGGTGGTCCTTAATCATTAGACAATGTTTAAAAATGACTTTTTAATAGCTTGAAAATATCATAGAAATACAAATTCTAGTTGTACAATATACAACTAGAATTTACATTGTATGGCTATTTTAATTTTAAATAATTATTGTTGTGGGTGAGTCCCCTTTGTCTCCAGGCAACAATTTTTTTAGACCCTGTTTGCCTCTTCTGATGGAGATGTGATGGTGCCAACACTGCAATAATTTTAATGTGAGCTCAAACCTTCTTATATGGCAATGAACTTTAAACTGAGCCAACATTGTCCATTTTATTGTTTATGCTGGTTTTCTCTGTTTGATGACAAGTTCAACATTTTAAAAATTGGATGGTTGGAGGAAGATGACCTTTTATATTGTAAAACTGTAAAACACAGGGAGAAGAAATTGAACTCCAGTGACATCATGGCAGAATATTTGCAATTATTTCTGTGTTCATCGAGCTACTATGAGTGCATTCAAAGCTTTCTTAACAGAGACCTACTATGTAATAGTGATGATGATATTTATTTATACCCCACTTTATCTCTCCTGAAGGGAGATAAAAGCGGCTTAACATAAAAGCATTAGCATAAGCATTTAAAATATACAAATATATTAACATTTAAACAGGATTGAATATAAACAGTATTTTTTAAAATCTCTGTTAAAAACTATTAAAACAAATGTAATGACAGCCAATGAGAGCAACCCCCATTTCCATCAAGCAAACTTGAGATGGAGATGGGACTAAAAGAAGGGCCCCTCCTAGAAATCTCAGGGCTTTGGCAGGTTCATATAAGGAGATGCAGTCAGCATCAATGGACACCATAATCATCCACTAATATTTTCAGCATTGCTACTTTCTCAATAATATTTCCATCTGTGTGCACCTAACATGCTCACAATACAGAAGGTTTATGCCTACTGATTCCTAAAAGCAGCCTACTCCAATCAATAATATCTCTAAATACAACCATTTTTCTTTGCTGTTCAAGCTGCTGCACAAGCCTGTTTTAGGCTTTGGCAACACCAAATATCAAAAATAACATATTGTAAAGCTTTAGAAACATTGCCACCATTTTAAAGTATCTATCAACATAAGTCAATGCCTTCACATAATATAGTAGTTTTAGTCATTGCTGTTTTATTATTTTATTTGCTAAAATTATATGCTACCTTTTTACAAATGGATACTAGGTGGTTTGTAAACATAGTAGAAAGGGGGATTAAGAGAAATGAAAAAGAAGCAATGGAACTACTCGTATTATTAATTTCACTGGTTGGTTCCAAGCTACCCACCACCTTACTCTCAAAGCTCAGGCAGCTTTTGGAACAATTAATATAGTGATTTAAAGCAGGTCATAGATCAATGATTCCCAACCTTTGGTCCTCCAGATGTTTTGGACTTCGACTCCCAGAAATCCCAGCCAGTTTATCAGCTGTTTGGAATTGTGGGAGTTGAAGTCCAAAAACCTGGAGGATCAAAGGTTGGGAACCAATGTCATAGATTAAGCAAAAGTCTCGCCCCATAAAATGATGGAGGAGTCTCAGCATATGAGGATTTCAAGTGGTCTTTACACCAATTCTGCCCACCAAGCACCACAAAGGAATCTTGCTCAACGTTCTCTTTTGCTCATCCCAGTAACCCAAATCTATTTCTTAAAATGTTTTAAGTTTCAATGACAAGTACAAAATAATGAGACAAAAGTCCTCTCTAGCAAAAATGTGTATCATAATGACCATGGCAATGTCAGTTTCAAAACATATTCCACTCTGATCAGGAGGGAGAAGCAATTAGACAAGTTATCCCAAAGCAATGTCAAAAGCTTACAAAATACAGAAGCTATAAAAACCCCAATCCCAACAGATTTCAACAAATATGTAAATTAATGCTATTGAAAATGCTATGTAATCAGGTCTCATTTATCATTATAATATCAGCTGAGACACAATAGCAGTCTAAGTGTGTCACAGACAGTTTCTGTAAAAAGGCTAATAGCCAGCACACAACCAATTAAGCTCCCTAAACAAAGTCAGCTATTTAAAATATTTCCCAAAGGAACCAAGAGTGACCTGGACTTGTAGGGGGGTTTTTTTATTAAAAAAATGAAGCCATTTTTTTCTTCCTTGCCAAATTGATTGTTCAGGTGTTCCAGTGAAGGTCTCATTATCCTGTGATATTGTAGAATGGGGGTGGTAGTGTAAACACATGGGAATATGTGATTACTTAGTATGCTACTCTTTAACTCCCTCATCATCCTTCTCCTTACAAGAATGTCATACTCAAATTACCTTTAAATAACTCCAGGGCAACTCCCCACTATGTTATTGCTCCAGTACAGCCCAAAAAAAGACAGCATAAAAATTAAATAAGTAAGGCTAATATCTGTTTGCTTTTTGTCCTTCATGGTTTCCTTTACATAGGCAGATAACATGTTGCCCAACGTCTTTGTATTTGTGGGTCTGAGGAAAGAGAGCATTTAACACACTATCTGTTACATTGCCCATTGTATAATGACTCTCGAAACAATCTTCTGGGAGCACTTTTGGAAGAAAGGGCAACATGGCAACAGTCAACAGTTATCTGAAACTTGTTAGCAGATTATTCCAAAAAGATAACATTAAAGGTTGCCACATTTGCAGTTGCAGCCCAAAAAATCCGAGCCAAATTAGTAAACTCCACAGCAGAAGCTAGAAATGGAAATGGAGATATTTTGGGATGATACGAATCAGACATTTGTATTTGTCATGTCACTACTGCTGTAATTTTAAAAAGTCAGTATATAAAACATGTTTTAATGTTTATATTGGAAAGTACATATTGTACTTTTAAATATTGTATATTTTCTGTCATGGTCTCTGTTGTGGTACAGAGACGGCAGTGGCTGAGTCCAGGAGTTAAAAGATAACAAAAATTTATTTAAACATCAAATGGAAGTCTGAATAACAAAAAATAGCCTATCTTCGGCTGTAAAAACCCCAATAATCCCAGGAAACCCCAAACCAAAAATGCTGAGAAGAAAAGAACTCAAAAACAAACAACAGACGTCCTTCTGTGGCGTCCAGTCAAAGGAATGTCCATGAAGCGTAGTCCAATATCGATCTGGGAGTCACAGGGCAGGAGAAAAGCAGACAGAAAAGGAGGAGATGTTCCAGAGTCGACAGGAGCTGAGTATACAGAAAACACATAATTCACAGCCCCCATAAAACACAGCATCTACCTCCCTCCATGTAATACTATACCAAACACTCGGTAGCAGGAAACTCACAGCAGTCACAGCGAAGGTCAAGAGGTACACGGCAGCAGCTAAACAAAAAAGCAGACATGAATCCCAAAAACCCCAACCTTTTCCCAATATCAGCTAGAGCTGCCATGGCAGCTCTCCCAAGGAACAAAGTGGATAAAGAACCCAATAACTCACAAGTAATCTGGAAACCAGGAACAAAGATACAGGAACACAGGATATACGAACCAGAATAGCAACTCCTTGACCACCGTGAGGGTCAAGCCAAATACTCACTTCTCTTATAGCACTAACAATCAGAGTCATCAGATAACCCACCCTGCTCCAAAGCAGCAGCATTCCCATTCCCTGCAGCTGTTGCACCATGCCCAGATCTCCAAGCCAGCCAAAGCTCTTCTTGACTTAAAGGGACCCCCTCAGCTTCTGAATGAGAAGACGGCCAGTCCTGATGCGTCTGAAACCCCAGAAATGTGCTGTCCCTCGAGTCCGCATTGCATACATCTCTCACTTCCTGCACCAATGCCGAATCTAGGTCTGTATCACTTTCTTCTGACTGTAATTCTGCATTCCCTGGAAACCCTTCAAATGTATCAGACTCAGAAGGATCCCTAAGTAGATGCTGAATTTTCCTCCTCTGTTCTCTGTCTTCATCAAGGCTTGAAGCACTAGCCACTCTCTTTACCCCAGCTGTAGAAGCCTGATCATCCAGAGCCGCGCCCCAAACTGAGGTACTGCTTGATGTTACTGCCTCAGCACCTTCCTCCATGCTACTACCTGTAGTAACTGGAGGCTCATTCACAACAGTCTATGGCTAGTACAATAAAACAATCCATTTATGTTGCAATGACTGAAGACACCTCAGCTAGTTAGACTCCAGGCACATCTAGACTGACCACTTAGGTTAGAGTGACACCGGCAGGGAAGCAAGTGATTTCAATGTGGAGGTGATTACATGGGAAGCCCTCGAACAGGTTCAAGGCCTGAATGATGCTCATATGCTACACAGAGGTTGGCTTCAACCAAGATCTGCACTATCTACGACTTCATGATCATGAAGGATTCAGGTTGGATATTTTTCACTGTACATATGCAAATTGTCAGAGTGGCCATCACTTAATCAGTTTTGCCATGCAAACACATGGTACAAATTGGGCTTTAATTCGGGATATCCCCCAATTTGCTTATACTTGAATAAAGTTTTCTATGTGTCTTACTGGTCAGGTCATTTAAACATTGTGTTCTCAAGCTACTTTCAAATAAAATTAAATGGTCAATGTAGATGTAACTTTCACTTTATAAGTCTTGGATGTCTACTTTAGATCTGGATAGAGAAATATAATTTTTCACTAAATTAGTTCTCAAAAAACCAACAAGTAATTGTAGTGATTTTCTTCCTGCTAAAATAAAGTCTTTGAAAATGTTTGGAATGTTTTGTGTGCAAAATTCACATTTTTAGTGCGAAAAGTAGGCTTTTATCTGCAGACAATGTAGTATTTTTCTTTCTTGTGCAAAAAAGGTGATGTTTCTGCACAAAGATACACAAATTTTTGTTCAGAATAAATCCACAACTACAGCAGAAAACAGTATTTTATGAATAGGAAATGGTATAGAAGATTCAGTATTCCGTGAAAAAAAGATGCAACCTTTACAGTTGTTTAAGATTCTTTCTCTCAAGATTTCCCAACCTTCCAGGAACATGATTTAAGTATATGTCCTGGATGGCTCTGACAGGGAGAACAAGTGTTATTAGAAGGGCCAGTGTTAGATTTGGTGATTAGCAGCCCCCAACAGCTCTCCTGGCCTATATTAGTCAGTGCAAGATAAGAGCCCTCAACAGAAACTACTACTTCCTGGCAGGAGGAGCAAGCAAAGGCCAGTACATCAGGACAGGCCAAGAAAAGTCTAATTGCTCCACCCATGTTGACTCTGGACCATATCTTGACTTTTGCATTTGAATTTTGCATTTCAACTTGGACTCTGTTATCTTTAACATGACTAGCTTTGGGTTTTTTTGTTTTTAATTTTGTGCATATTATTGTGATACATATAACAAAGCAAAAAGTAAAAAATCAGAAAAAAACAACATATAACATAGCATAAACTTGTAATTAAAATGGAAAAATGAAAGTTAATAGGGATTAATAAGGAAATAGAAAAGAGGTAAAGGATGTGAGGAAGTAGTGGGATAAGGAAAAGAGTGGAGATAGAGTTAGGGAAAAGACAAAAATAAAAATAAAAATAAAAATATATACATGTTAACTTCCATCCTTCTTCTTGGTGAAATAAGTTTTTAGCCTATTTGTCTCTCCCCTTTTCGGGGGGTGTTTTAATATAATGTACTTATTAGTTTCGTCCTTTCTATTTGCTCTGGTTCCCTTTATTTGTTTCTAGTTTTTGAATTAGGTGATATCCTTGGATATTTAGTTAACTTTCTTGTATTCTTCTATTGATTTCCAGTCTGTTGGGTTTCTTGGGTTACCTGTGTTTTTCCTCAAGAAAAATGTAAGTCTGTCCATATCCCTTATGTCATAGAGTTTCTCTAACCATTGTACTTTTTGAGGGATTTAGTCTGTTTTCCATATAGTATTTGTGCAGCTGTGGACATATATGTAAAAAGTATGTCTTCATTTCTGTCTAAATTTAAATCTTTATCTGTTAAACCTAAAAGGTAATAGTCTGGTTTCATTGTAAAAAATTTTTGTAGTATACTTTGCACTTCTTTATGTATTGTTCTCCAATAAGTTGTGGTTACCTTACAGGTCCACCACATATGGTAGAAACTTCTTGTGTGTGAGTGGCACTTCCAACAGTTTGTCTGGCTGTTTTTATACATTATGCTTAATTTTTGTGGAGCGATATACCATCTATGGAATATCTTCTTCCAGTTTTCTTTAAGATCTGTTGCATAAATGTATTTTAATTTTTTGGTCCGGATTAGTTGGACATGGCTAGCTTTGTTGACTCTGGAACTCTCTTGGTGTGGCCATAGTACCTGGACTTGGATTCAGACCTTGAATTTGGAAATTGGTGTGTGCTTTAACATTAAACCCCAAGGACTTAGCTTTGGGGTTTAATGTTATATTCAAGACTTTGGTATAATATTGTATTAGTGGGACTAGACTATATTTCACAGCATATGCTGTTATTAAAACCATAAACTTTGGGAGTACCTGATTTGAAGTGAACCTGCTTGCCTGATTTTGTTCCTTCCTCTCCCACTTTCTTAATGAAATTCAGGTAATAGGTGTTATTGGTTGTGGCTTCTTTCTAGCAAGTAAAAACACCAATAAAATGAAGTAGGGCTTCTACAGTAGCTGTTCTAAAATGGTAGAATCTTTTCCCAGCCAAGATTAAGACAACAGAAGTGTTACTTTCTTGTTCAAGAGCTTGTTTTGACATACATTGTTTGGTGGCTGCGTAGGATTCCTTAGCAGTAGAAGCACAAACACACTGCAAAGGACCAAATCTCCATCTTTTCTTTACCAAGAGCTCCACAGTATTTTGTATTATTTTATGAGCCTTTAGTGTGCTACCTGAAAGGTTTCTTTAAGTTCCTATTACTGTCTAGTTCCCAGTAGTCAAAAAGGAGAAGAAAGGGAGGAGAATGAAGTGGACCTAGGGTAGCAAATATCATGGAGACAGAAATCCTAGTAGTATCCAGAGAATTTGATAATGGAAAGCTCTGTCAGTTCTACCACTACTGCAACAGAAAGGCAACAATTCCAAATCATGGTCCAAAAGAGTAAGACCAGAATTTGTTATAATATGCCTCAGAAGAATCTGCAAAATATAACATTCCACCATATTCATTTATTTATTTATAAATTTATAGATTTTCCTAATCACTTCCTAACCAGCAAGAGCTTCCAAAGCAATTATACTAAAACACCTTTGATATAGTTACTACAGTTAATAATTTTTTCTACTAATCCTCAACCCATTTTTGTCATTTTGGATTACCACTCTTCTGCTTCCTGTAGTCTTTGACATAAAATTCCAGTTTTAATCCATGGTGTTACTCATTGTTACTTAGATTGAGAATAGGAATAGTGTCCTGGGGACACATGCAGTTCTCTATGTTAGTTGGTTTGCTTCCAAAGCTATTTCTAAAATTTTTACCAACAACAACCACTCCACAAGAAGACTCTGAGAGAATAATTTGGTTTTGTAGACAGCCTAGTAGGTACTCAGTATTATCTTGTGAATGACTGGTAGATACATTGATGTTACCCATTGCTCACCCAAAGTGGCAGTGGGTTTTTTGATAGCTTAGAAGCATGAAGAAAATATTAACTATTTTATGCATGTGTAATATGTTTTGCTAATAAGTCTGGATTTTCAATGAATCAAAGGGAGAGAGAGAGAGAGGGAGAGAGAGAGAGAGAGAGAGAGAGAGAGAGAGAGAGAGAGAGAGAGAAACAGCAGAAGCTGGTAATATATACAGATTAGGCTTGGATGATCCAAAAATTGGTTCAAAACTTGTTTCAGATGTAGAGGACACTGATGGTTTGATTCGGAATTGAATTCCAACCCCCCCCAAATCCATAACTTTCTGAAACTTCCGAAACTGTCGTTAATGGCAGACACGCATGCGCAGTTGGAAAAAAATAGCACTAGCACTGGGGAAACTTCAGGGGCTCTTCCACTTCTGACTGAGAGGCTCTTGCACTCCAGGCCTGCCTCAGTTGTCAATGCAGAGGAGGACAAGGAGGAGGAGTAATTCAGATTATCAAAGTAGAGGTAAAGGTTTCCCCTTGACATTCAGTCTAGTCTTGTCATACTCTGGGGAGTGATGCTCATCTCCATTTCTAAGCCAAAGAGACACATTGTCCATAGACACCTCCAAGGTCATGTCACCAGCATGACTGTATGAAGTGCCATGACCTTCCCACTGGTGCCTTAAACTGCTAAACCGGATTCTAACTGCAGACCTACTGCATTATGCATTATGGAGACTCATAGGAAGCAGCTAAACTGCATGATAGAAGTTTATATCACTGAGTATATGGATAATGCAGTTTCAAGATGCATTACATGGCAATGTATATGGGGCCTGAGAGCAGATCAGGTATTCCTTCCAGGTGTTTTGGACTTCAACTCCCACCATTCCTAACATCCTCAGGCCCTTTCATTTCCCCCCTCAGCCGCTTAAGCAGATGAAGAGGAGGAAAAGAGTAGGAAGAAGGAGAGGAGAATGCAGAGGAGGAAGAAGGAAGGGGTGACATTCACCCAGGCTGCTTCTTTAACACGGCTTTCCAGGAACCAGGCAGAATGGGAGGGGAAAGGAAGAGGGGATATTCATCCAGGCTGCTTTTTTTAACACAGCTTCCCAGGCTTGAGCCGAGGCCAGGGAAGAGAAGAGGGGAAACGTTGAATTGATTTTTTTCCGACTCACTTACTGCTTCATAACAGAAATGGTAGAAAAAGCTTCGTAAAGGCAAAGGGACTTCCGGTCTCCTTAAAAACTTCGAAATCGCTTCAAAAAGCAAATATTTCTGAATTTATTCCGAATTACGAAGATTCTGACCAAACCAAACCGTGTCTAATACATATATATAAGAATATGGTGACCAAACTAGTAGAGAAATATTATATATTCCATGTGAATTGAAGTCAGAGAAATAAAATTGAATTTCATAAGTATTTTTGTGTAGATAGATGAACATCTTTCACTGCTATGTTTACAAATCCACAGAGATAACCAAGTCATAGTACAACATTTTGTCAAACATTTTAACAAATCAGAAATGTAAGAATGATAATAACGCAATTCACTGGAAGTTGCTTTAATCTTGTCCACTTGGTTATCACTATGGCTGCTTCTACACAGTCACATAATCAAGCTCCATTCCAGAGAGCCTCTACAAACACACCCTGCCCCCAGACTATTAAAAAGCTCCTACGGCATCCACAAAGCCCTCTTCTACCAAATTGATCCAAGCAAACTTTTTTTTACTCTGTTTGGAAAAATGTGCTGAACTGCAGCAGCCCATCAGATGATAATCAGCAATGGACCTCATCTTCCAACTTAAAAAAATAGGGAGGGGGAGTGTTTTCCTCTTGGAGAAGGGTGTGTGTGCTTATTTAATTTCCTGAGAGCACCATACTCTGTGGATTTAAAAATCGAATAAATATTTATTTATTCGATTTTATATACCGCTCCTCCCTGCAGGCTCGGGGCGGTTTACACAACAATAAATTAAAATACACATAAAACACATAAAACACATATAAAACATTTGTTCAGATAAAAGGGCATGGTCAGAAATTTACTGGGAGAACTTAAGTTGAAGGCGAGCTTAAACAGAGTTGTTTTGCATGCCCTCCTGAAGGGAACTAACTCCATGATGGCACGAACATCGTCCGGCAATGCATTCCATAGCGTCGGAGCCACCACGGAGAAAGCTCATTGTCTTGTCACAGAGAGGTGACCAGAGCTGACTGATGGAATTGTCAGAAGATTTTGTTCTTCTGAACGTAGTGATCTCGGGGGGAAACGTACGGGGTGAGATGGTCCCTCAGGTTCCACTAGCCCTAGACAATACAAGGTCTTAAAGGTCAAAATCAGCACCTTGAATACAATCCGGTACTCAACTGGTAGCCAGTGCAGTTGCTGCAAGATAGGAGCGATATGCTCTCTCACTGGTGCCCCCACGAGCAATCGAGCGGCAGCATTTTGCACCAGCTTGAGTTTCCGGGTTGTCGACAAGGGAAGGCCAATGTAGAGGGCCTAGCCTCGAGATGACAATCGCCTGGATTACCGTGGTCAGGTCATCCCTGGATAGGTAAGGAGCCTAGCCTGTTGAAAATGGAAGAATGCTATTCTGTTAACCGTGGAGATCTGAATTTCCATGGACAGCAGTGGGTCCAACTGGACCCCCAGGCTTTTTACCAAAGATGACGGGCTTAGTTGCTCGCCATCCAGGGTAGGCAACCGGCACTCACCCATACCAGGGCGAGCCAACCATAGGATCTCCGTCTTCGATGGATTCACCTTCAGCCGGCTGGAACGCAGCCATCCAGTCACAAGCCATCTACCTGAAAACTGAGTCTATTTCCATGCCTTTAACTTTTTAGACCTTTCTATCACTGCTCTAAGGAGACCTCCAGCAGTGGATTTCCCACTTCGGATGTAGACTTTTTAAAGGCTGAAAGGAGGAGTTGCAAAAAACTCTATCTTTGAAGACAACAAAAGATTATTCCTTTAGCCAGAGATTTTTCTTCATTCCTCAGGCAACAGGTGAGATTGTAATTAAATCAATGACAGTTTATTCAGATTCCTGCAAGACCACTCAACCAATCAGCAACTGAGATCCGCACACCTTTAAACTTCCAGCCAATCTCTGACCAGGCATTGGTGAGCCTCCACATGCAATGAAACTCTGAATCCTGAAAACTTCAAATATCAAGTGTATTTTTTCATGTTTTGTAATGGGTGTAGTCTTTCTATAAAATATTTCCATTTTGTTTTGAGGGACACCCTGGATATGGGACCTGCCAGACCTCCAGCCCACCCCCACTCTGGCCAGAGCTGAATAAAGTGATTTTTGTCTTTCCTTCAACTCCTACTGTGTGTTTCATTGAACTAATCTGGAGCTGCCATGCACACCAGGAGAGATCCCAAGATTTCAGACATCATATTCTTCAAGTTTTCTGGATACAAGCCCTGTAAAACTTGAAAGGTTGACAGTATCCTGAGTTTACCCTGTCAAAAATACATCATCATGATATATTTAGTAGTGTTTGGATCTGGGCCATTGTGCACTCATTATTGCTCAAGCACAATCTTCTTGTGTGAACTTATTTTTAATATGTGGGTGCTGTTGAATTATTTTGACACTGTTGAGTTAATGCAATATCTGGAAATTGCCCTTTTTTTAAAAGAAAAGAAAAGAATCCATGACAAATTTAAAGGATGTAGGAAAAGATCATGAAGATAAGAGAACAAAGAGCACCGAGAGAAATAGAATGGTTTAAGAGGAGGAGGAGGAGAGACATGAATAATGAGAATGGCTAACAGTGGTAAATCATAAGCCTGAAACAAATAGACACAGTTGTGCAAGGAATATAGGTTGCTTCTTCATAGGCACTATGATGCAGTTTTGAGATGGAACTAGTTGTAGAAAGGAATCAAACCCAGACATTTTCTTTACCCAGTCCACTTGAATGCACTAATGTGCATCACCATATCTGTTTCAAATAAACGCTCGAACTTGGCAGGGCACAGGAAATTGAGGCAAAGGGGGGAAAGGGGAGCATTCTGAAGGGAGCAGTGTGTTTTCCTCTCACAGTGAGGGGGGTATGCTTGCTCACCTTCCAACCAGCTGGTGGGGAAGGAGCAGCCACTCAAGTCTCAGCTTGGGCTGAGTGGGACCCTGAGCCCCAGCATTGCACCGGCAGCACCTGCTAGCTTGGGAGGGTAGTTGCGCCGCCATGAAGGGAAAGAGGGCAAGGATGCTATAGTGCCCCTCCACCTGGGAAAGAAGAATTCTGGTGCAGTCCCTGCTCCCCCGAGGCCTGTATTCCTGCTCTGAGCAGGGAAAGTGGTGAGCAACCCTCCTCTTGGGGTCTGGGGGCCGTTCGCGCCACACCAGCGCCGCGAACCAGGCACCAGTATTGCTTCATGGTGCCAGCTAGCCCAATGGGGCAGCAGTGCTGCCATGAAGGTAAAGGAAAAGGGTGCAATGCGGCAGTAAACTTTCTCCCCATTGGAGACAGGGAGCAGCCAAGCTACGGGGGTGGGGGGAGGGGCCCCTATACAGACCTGTATAAGCTGAAGACGTGTATTTCTCCGTTGACGTCCAGGTCTTGAATGAGGACAAGGGGGCTAGCCATGCCCCTTTTCTGGATGGTTCCATTTGGAACCATCTATTCTCTGCTTCAGGGGAGGGGGGAGGCAAATTGCTCTTTCCCTCCAGTGTTGCTAGGGGTAGCAAGTCCCTTATCATAGAGACAGAAAGTGAGATACAGTAGAGTCTTGCTTATCCAACATAAACGGGCCAGCAAAATGCTGGATATGTGAAAATGTTGGATAATAAGGAGGGATTAAAGCAAAGCCTATTAAATATCAAATTACATTATGTTTTTACAAATTAAGCACCAAAACATCATGTTTTACAACAAATAGACAGAAAAAGCAGTTCAATACATGGTAACGTTATGTAGTAATTACTGTATTTACAAATTTAGCACCAAAACATTGCAATGTACTGGATTAATGTGGATTCAGATGGGAGGCAAACAGCATTGGATAATACAGAATGCTGGATGAGTAAAGGTTGGATAAGTGAAACTCTACTGCAACATCTTCTGAACAGGGGCATAGACAGCAAAACAAACACCGCATGGTTGTTAATTCTTCCCTATACTATCCCTACACTTATATATATATGAGTGGTTGGGATACTTAGCATAAATGGGATAGGTAAGAGTGCTCAAGGCACATGTGTCCTGAGCCCCAGCATTCCTAAACTCAAGATATTTCCAATATACTTTACTATGGAGGTTTCTTGACAAGATTTGTTCTGAGGAATTTGCCATTTTTTTCCTCTGAATTTTAGAAACAGAGCGACTTGTCCAAGGTTACTTAGTGGTATCCATGACAGAAAATTCAACCTTGGTTTCCCATTAGAAATCATAAAAGTAAACTGGTAATACATTGTTTTAAAATAAGAAAACTAGGAAAGTTCAGGAAAAAAACAAACATAAACATAAAAAGCACATTTGCTTCATCTTTTCCTGAGTACAGTTGATTTTTCTTGAACATTTTAGGCTAGCTTGACATGGAATTTAGATTGCATTGGCACTGAATAGGAACTGAACTAGCTTTGTGCTTGGCATACAAATGCCTTTATATTGCTTATACCTGCCCTTACCATCCACAAGAATTTACAAACTAATTCCAACCCACTCAGAACACAGATCATTTTTATCCTTTAATTGGTTTTTCTGAATTCATTTTAATTATATAAACCTGTTAAACTTGTACCAGAATGAAATATTGTTTTCTTTCCAATATAAAATTGTCCTAGATTTTAATTGCAACCCCTCTATTCCAATCATATAATTTCACCGTGGAGTTTGCTTTGTTAGAAAACAAAGGTCATAGAAACTTTGACAGCACCCGCTTAATAAGCATGCTTATTTTTCTTGTATGAAAATGGATTTTTAAAGAGAATTTTGCATAAATATTGTGTTCCGTGACTTCTTGATAAGCTAGGGTCCTTTGTTCCAATGTAAATAAGAAAAATAGGTGGTTACCAATTAATATGCTTGGGAAAGTCATACATTTTAACAACTTACAGGTTTCACAATTTGCTCTGAAAGGAGTTTTTATCATTTAGTTAAAATGATAATTTGGTCATAATAAGGAACTTTTCTTCAGCTCATGATTATCAGAAATCTTCAAAGGGCAAGAACACTGAACTTGGTTTTGCAAGAGATGGCGATGGAAAATCCATAAATATTTTGCTTTTTAATTTTCTTCACTGATAGTCTTCTGGTCAAGATGAAGAGGGAAGAGGCAGGGAAGGCAAAAAGGTAAATCAGACTTTAAGGAAATGGTATCTTGCTTATAAGTTGGTCTAAACCAAATGCATTAGACTTAGTCATCCATAAAGTAGAATAAGGCCATATTATGCAGTTTCATAATGCAGCAATAAAGCATCAAACTACATTATATGTCAGTATAAACAGGGCCTTAGCCCAGTTTGGACAAAGGTATAAAGAAAACACTATTTCCTTAGAAGCATGGGCTTTCTATGTCTATACATAGGTAAACTGCATTTTTAAATCTTGGGGGGGTGTTGCAGATGTGTGCACTAGCCTCTCAAACCAGGATAAGATTAAAATCCAAATAAAATCCAGGAGAAACATAAGCACATTTCTCATTGATAACACATGAAAGGAATTGTTAGTGAGTTCAGTGAGATCAGATGTCAAACCCTGTCTAAAGACATTCTGTAGGGAAAGAGATCAAATGTGTTTAAATATTTTATAGCATTTGCTAGAAGAGAACCCATATGATCTCTGTACCACCTTTCAGCTTGAGGATGAGATTTGGTTTCCTTTCTGATAACAAATTATCTGAATCCAGATGCTACACAGAGAAAAGAAATAATAATAAGCATAGATGGCAAAGTCCCAAGGTTGAAAAGTTCAAAACATAGAAAACAATGTTATACTGCTTAAAATGCTCATTTGAAAGATAAAGAACTTGCAGAGATCAGTCACAGTCAACAACATATAACAATGGCTAATTGGTAAGAGTAGAACATACTTTGTGTGTGTGTGTGTGTGTGTGTGTGTGTGTTTACACACATATACAATTTTCACACTCAACTATTTTATTGTCATGTAACTTTTAAAATATTAAACGGTGAAAGATAAATTCTAGATAATATTATGTACATCTTTTGTTGTGCACAAACATCTGCTCAAAGAGTAAGTTGCCATATAATACTGGAAAGCTAGTATTATATGGATAGAGACACACCCCCTAAGATTATTTGATCTCTAGCCAAAGTGCTAGTTGCAGCTTTTCCATTCGGTGTTTTGGAAGGGAAGTTAACTTTATTCCCCTACTTTGAACTCTGCATATAGAAGTTATGAGGTTTACTCATAACTAACTAAGGTTCCAAATCTCAATAGTTTTCTCATTGCTACTGTATTAATTTTTTAAAATATTATTTCACTTTCATTTACCTGCTATTTAAAATTGTAGGAAATAAACCATTACACTATAGCTGAACACCAACTCCCATTGTTACTCATCATTTTGATGGCTAAGAGTTGCAGTTCAACGTCTAGATCACCTGCTTCTTACTCCTCTGGTAGAGATCACTAAACCATCTTATAGTGGCTGCCTTAGTGATGTCCTCTTTTCCCATAATGTTCCTCAGTATGAAGTTACATCACAATATGGCATCACTCTGGAGCACTGGAACAATTTCAGAGTGTCAATGGATAGCATAGAAGGACCAAGAAAAATGAGAGTGAGTTTTTAGCTATCTACTCTATTTATTCGGGATCCCAAGGAATCATTTTATCTTTGCCCAAGCAATGATGGTTTTTGCATGTCATTCTGTTCAGTTGTCTTAAATAACAAGTTTCCCAAAGTCTAAATCATTCACGTGAAAATTGTTCCCTCTTTTCCACTGCAAAATAAAAGAGGTGAAATGGAAAGGTGATGTTTTCCTGCTCGTACAGCTGACAGTTTCCATGCCTTCATCATTTGTGGTCTAACTTTTCAGGCACAGGAAATAAAAAGATGATATGGATGTCATTTCAAGATGCTCATTCAACTTTCAAGAATGGTCCAGCAATTACCATCATAATCTCTTGCATTTTCTTTAATTCATCATTTCACACTATACACATCTCATACTGCTTATGAAATAAAAAATGCTAGTAAATGCAAATTGATCTTATTCATACAGAAGAAGCACGCAATGGGAAAACATCCCTCTAGTATCAGACACATTGTTTCAACATAAGAAGAGTTGTTTATAAAAATCACTTTGTTATGCATTGGTCAATGATCTCAGAAAGATGAATAAATTCTATTGGAACAAAAGATTCATTATGTATATTGTCTTTCTCCCATATTTTGCTATAACACCCATAATTTGGCTTGTGTATATCCACAGGTAATTATTTTGAAAGCATTTAACAGTGGAGCAAACCTTTAAAGAATCCATTAAATATTGTGGGGAGTAGTGGAGTACCTTCCTTCTTTTGAGACAATTTCTAACCTCTTTCTTTGGGTTTTGAAAAACATTTTGTCTATTTTCCATTAAGAGATAGTTTTAAAATTATTTCCCCTCTTATTTTTATACTTTGGTGAACAATGGAAACAGTTCTAAGGAACTAAATGTAATAAGCATAACACACCAGAAGATAGAGACATGATAGATAGATAGATAGATAGATAGATAGACACACACACACACACACACACACACACACACACTTCCTGCAGTGGCAATGGTGTTATTGTTCTCATCAGCAGTCCTAGGGAAACCATAGTCACTGAGGTTTTGCAGGGAGTTCATCTGCCCACAAATACTTAACAGCTGTCCATCCCTCAAAAACACATTTACATTGTACTGTGATCAATTCATTTTACTCCTTGATATGTGTGCAGAAGTTTACAATCTAAGGAAATATTAAGTTTTAGAGATAGTACACATTGCATATCCTTAGGATTTCAAATTCTGTGAACTTTCCTTTGTAAGTGTGATTTTTTTTAGAAAGTTGGTTTTAACCACTGAGAGTTTCTTGAGATATTTTAATTCCTCAGTCCAAACTGTTGATTTTTCAGGGGAACTATAATTAAAATGTGCACTCTTAACTACATAAAGAAGTCTGTTATATGCTAATAATAAAGATTCTGTTGTGAAAGGGAGTCTTGCCTCCATTCTAAAATTCCTCAGGGAATAAAATCTAAGAGGGGGGAAACCTTAGTACAAAAGTCAAATTTTTCCCATTTTGTAATATCAAATAACACCAACTTTTAGCCTCTTAGCTTTCTTCTCACTGAGGGAATTACAAAAGACAGAGACCACAAGATACGAACTTCTCCTTGGTAAAGAGAGCCAATTGACTATCCTGGTGGGTGGGTGAGAATAGAAACAGGAAAATGGGTTTAACAACAAAGTTCATGCAGATTTTCAGATTGCCAGCTTATTAGAATGTATCAAATAGGTGTCATATATTTAGATAACCTCAGGGGAGATTTTTCAGGGCACAAACAAACATAATCATAGGCTGATATATCCTAAACCAGCTATCTTTTCCCCCTTTTACACAGATCTACCCCTTTTCTAAAATGGTTGCAAGAGATAGTGTTCGGTTCATCCTCACTTGCCACTAGCAAACTCATTTTAGCAATTTCTTGGTTTGAAAGTGTTTCCAAGTAGCACTTACTTTATGCAAAGTCTCCTATGAATAATCTAACTTGTGTGCAATCCTTTACATAGTCCATCTCAATTCAGAAATAGTTATTACTATGACAGGCTCAGCCAGCTTTGTTTTAAAAAGAGAGAAAAAGAAGAGAGGGGAAAGAGACAGAAATCTTAGGCACCTGTCAGCATTAGATACAAGACATCAAGCTAGTGCTTAGACTAAGACTTCAAGTAACTATTTGCGATTTAACCCCTGCCATTATCTTTCATTTCTGACAACCAAAGAATCAACGTACCTGTCCACAGATAATAGGGAGAGGCAGGCACCCCACTCCCCTCCCCCAGATTAAACATCATATAGTCTTGGCACATAATTTTCAACAAGCAAAGGCACAAGGTTGTCTCATTTTCTACTTCTAATCTTCTGAAAGGCTTGTGTGATCCCCCCCCCCCCTTCAGCTTTGTCCGAGAATTTCTGAAAGTATCTAATTTTGTCTTGATGGAAATGTAATTTCTTCATTCGCGAACACAACCCATTCCCTTTTATCCACTCCTCGTCTAATTTTAAAGATTATGTCTTCTCCTGAGCTCATTATTATTACACTTGTCACTCAAAATGAAAAGAGGAGGGGAAGAATTGGAATGATGGCTTCCTGATGAATTCCAGCCATGCTTATGGAAATCAGTGGCTGTGAGCATTCATTTTGAAGTGTCATCATGGAAAAGAGAGGGGTAAGAAGAAAGAAGATAATTCAAGAGCAATAAACTGCACCAAATAATGAAATAAATGTGTCTTTGCAAGACCAGTCTGATGGCAGAATCTGGGATATGCAAAATAAAATGGACTTTCTTTTTATTGTTTGTGCTTAAAATGGTCCTATTTTAATTAATCAGGCCTGTATTCTAGATGCAGTAAATATTACTGTTTGTTTTCTGAGGTTTCTTGCACACATAACCCATCATTTTTCTCTATATACCAGATCCTTGGAAGTTCCACCTGTTTGTCTAACCTCCCCTGCTACACTGAATGAATGCAGAGAATGATTCATTGGCCTATGCAGCCTACACTTGTTTTCTGTTGTCACGGATTAATGCCATCACACTTTCCCAACTGAGGTCTGCTTAATGTATATCTGACAAAATTAACCACATATACAGGTATGTATATAGATAATTCTTTTTAGAAAATGATATGTGGACATTTGTTGGGGGTATTATATTTTTTTCACCCAGCAGTCATGGTGGGGAATGTTAGACTTTGTGATCCTATAATGCTTTTTGTTATTCTGTGTCTTTCTCTATTTCATTAACACTGCAACAAGAATATTGTCCTCAAGGTACTGATAATATGCTTAAAACTATTAGATAGAACATAGAAAGGATAAATGTTGAATAGTTGAAGTCAAACAGGACTTGGATGAACATAGTGAGGAACATGGAGTGCAAATATGCCATTTCTCCTGAAAATGTAGCTGAAGTTTTGAATTAAAAAAAAGAACAAAACATTTCACTAGCCCAGTGCTTCTCAACCTTCCTAATGCTGCGACCCCTTAATACAGTTCCTCATGTTGTGGTGACCCCCAACCATAAAATTATTTTTGTTGTTACTTCATAACTGTAATTTTGCTACTGCTGTAAATCCTAATATAAATATTTGATATGCAGGATGTATTTTCATTCACTGGACCAAATTTGGCACAAATACCCAATATACCCAAATTTGAATACTGGTAAGGTTGGGGGGGGGGGTTGATTTTTGTCATTTGGGAGTTGTAGTTACTGAGATTTATAGTGAACCTACAATCAAAGAGCATTTTGAACTCCACCAATGATGGAACTCAACAAAATTTGGCACACAGAACTCCCATGACCAAGAGAAAATGCTAGAAGGCTTTGGTGGGTATTGACCCTGCATTTAGGAGTTGTAGTTCACCTCCTTCCAGAGAGCTCTGTGGACTCAATATGCCCAAATGTGAATACTGGTGGAGTTTGGGGAAAATAGACCTTGACATTTGGGAGTTGTAGTTGCTGGTATTTGTAGGTCAACTACAATCAAAGAGCCCCTTTCTGATGGTCTTTGGCGACCCCTCTGAAACCCCTCTTGTGACCCTCCAGGGGTTCCAACCACCAGGTTGAGAAACACTGCACTAGCCAACTTCAATAATCTTGTGTCACAAATTGTCAGAGAAAGGGTTATTCTGAACTTTTTGAATTAATACTGTAGTAAAAGAAGAGACTGCAAACAAGAAGGCAGATCTTTCAGAGTACCAAGCATATCTGAACAGAGGGAAGAGACTTGCAAGAACACGCAAACTGTATCAGAGGAAGAAAAGTCAAAGAAACGAATCAAGGATATACAATTAAAAAGGAAATGAGTAAGGTTAACAGAGACTCCAAAGAGAGTGACAATGCTAATTCAAAAGCTCTGTGGGTTTGACCAACTTGCTGTGATCTACTTTATATTCAAGAATGAAGCAGGAAAAATAATGTTGTAAGTGACTGTAGCAAAACCCTAGAATTAAACCCAAACTTTATCAAGGCATTAGTGAAGGCAGCAACACTGTAAAGAGAGGGTAACCAAAAGACCTAGATGAATCCTTGAGGGACTACAAAAACATTTTGAAGGAAGTTTCATCAATATATCAAACAAGAGATTTGTACATGACTGCCAAGATAAACAGAGGAACAAAATGAAACTTAAAGAAGAGATATCGGATAAACTGAAAAACCTTGATAACTTGTTTCCCTGCCCTTTTGGTTTCTCAGCCAAGAAGTACCAGGTGAGGCACTCAGCTAGCTGCTTCTCAATTGACTATGTTAAACATCCAAATAATAGTAAACAGTCACATAAACCCAATCTACTTCTGATTATAAATTTGGCCGGAGAACATAGTGGTGATGTTGCCTGAATAACTATAAAAATGAATTAATAAACTTATAAGGCAGGGCTGATCACCTGGGGGGCCAAGCCCCCAGCTCCACCCCCTCCCTGCCCCCTCCTGCCCCCTCCCCACCCCCGGCTCCACCCACAAATATAATATTAATAAAGTGGGATGGATGGATGCATGGAACACATAATATGGCCAAAATATACCATTAAATATATTAATAATAACAAAGAGGGATGGATGGATGCATGGAACACATAATATGGCCAAAATATACCATTAAATATATTAATATTAACAAAGAGGGATGGATGGATGCATGGAACACATAATATGCCCAAAATATACCATTAAATATATTAATATTAACAAAAGGGATGGATGGATGGATGCATGGATGAGAGACTTATGGAACCCACTAGGTTCCTGAATGAACACCCTGCGACTCGGTCGATGGGCTGGTGGAATCCTGGAATTCCAGTCTTGCCACTGCCCTAGACGAGATCGCCCAGACGCTCTCTCATCCCCGTAGAAATCGCTCGCCATGGTACACCGAGGAGCTGCGGGCGATGAAACGGAGGAGGAGACAGCTAGAGGACGTGTGGCGGAGTCTCCGTGACGGAGCATCGAAATCGGCTTATAAGCTATTTAAAGAGGCCTATGAGCGAGCTATCAAGGAGGCAAAAAAGTCTACTATACCTCCTTGATAGAGTCAGCTAGTTCACGCCCAGCTCAACTTTTTAGGATAATTCGGTCTATGACAACAATCCCAACTGTCCCAAATGATAGGGTTTGGCTCCAACAGCTGAGGCTTTCCAGAACTACTTTACTGATAAGATTTCGAATCTCCGCGGGACATTCCAGCCACGGTTGATACGGTTAGTGAGCTCGAGACCCGCCGCCACTCGGCGGGTCCGCCTCACCGGTTTCAGAAACTGGACGCAGCAGCTGTTGATAAGTTACTGTCTGCAGCTAGGCCAACGACTTGCTCCCTCGACCCGTGCCCCTCCTGGCTTATTAGATCTTGCCAGGAGGGGCTACGAGGCCCCTGGGCACGATCATAAATAGCTCCCTTGAGCAAGGAGTCTTCCCGGGGGGATTGAAAGAGGCTATGGTAAGACCGCTGCTGAAGAAGCCGAATTTAGACCCTTCGGCTCCCTCCAATTACAGGCCTGTGTCCAATCTGCCCTTTTTGGGCAAAGTAATTGAGAGGGCAGCAGCGGATCAGCTGCAGCGGTTCTTAGATGACACAGCTGGACTTGATCCCTACCAGTCCGGCTTCCGTATTGGGCATGGGACGGAGACCGTGCTTGTCGCCATTACAGACCAACTTCGCCGCCAGCTGGACCAGGGCGGGTCAGCCCAGCTTGTCCTGTTAGATCTGACAGCAGCGTTTGATACGGTAGATCATGCACTGTTGACCCACCGTTTAGCCGGCGCCGGAGTGGGGGGGGACCGCACTTCAATGGGTGGCCTCCTTCCTCCGGGGCCGGGGACACGTGTGGAGGGGGGCGGGGAGGTCTCCGGGAGGTCCCCGCTAACTGTGGGTCCCCCAGGGGCCATCCTCTCCCCTTATTATTCAACGTTTATATGCGACCCCTGGCCCAGCTGGCCCGCGACTTTGGTCTGGAGTGTTATCAGTATGCGGATGACACCCAGCTTCTGCTGAGAATGGACGGCAGGCCGGATACCGTACCCGATTGTTTCCATCGATGCCTAGAAGCCGTGACTGGTTGGCTGCGCGCCAGCCGGCTGAAGGTGAACCCGTCGAAGACGGAGATCCTATGGCCCGGTCGCCCTGGGCTGGAGTGGGGGCCGGTTGCCGACCCTGGACGGCGGGCAACTTAGCCCGTCATCTTCGGTTAAGAGCTTGGGTGTGCAGTTGGACTCCCTGCTGACCATGGAGGCTCAGGTCACCGCGGTCTGCAGGGGGTCCTTCTATCACCTACGGCAGGCTAGGCGACTGGCACCCTACCTGTCCAGGAACGACCTGGCTACGGTGATCAAGCGACGGTCCTCTCGAGACTCGACTACTGTAACGCCCTCGTCGTTGGCCGTCCCTTGTCGACAATCCGGAAACTCAAGCTAGTGCAGAATGCCGCTGCTCGCTTGCTGACGGGCTCGTCGGTGAGAGAGCACATCATGCCCATCCTCCGGCAGCTGCACTGGCTTCCTATTGAGTACCGAATTGTCTTCAAGGTGTTGGTATTAACCTTTAAGGCCTTGCACGGTCTAGGGCCTGCGTACCTGAGGGACCGCCTTACCCGTATTTGCCCCCGAGATCACTGCGATCAGAGGAACAGAACCTACTGACTATACCACCAGTCCGCTCCTGCCACCTATCCGACTCGTCAGAGAGCTTTCTCGCGGCAGCTCCAGCCCTATGGAACTCTCTGCCGGACAGTACCCGGGCCATCCTAGAACTGGTACCCTTCAGAAGGGCCTGTAAGACCGCCCTCTTTGGACTAGCATTCCCTTAGGCATTCCCGTATGCCCCTTGTATTTGGAATTCGTCGGACTGTGTTTTTAATTTGTTTTTATGTAATTGTAGGGCTGCATGTTGAGGACATGTCGCCCATGTATACTCCATTGTTACCCGCCCCAAGCCTGCAGGGAGGAGCGGAATATAAAATCGAAGAAATAAATAAATAAATAAATAAATAATATGGCCAAAATATACCATTAAATATATTAATATTAACAAAGAGGGATGGATGAATGCATGGAACACATAAAGGGGCCAAATATACCATTAAATATATTAATAATAACAAAGGGAGCCCCCTGCTTCAGCCTACCTTCCCAAACGTGCAGGATCCAGGAGTAGCCAGACCATGAAAGAGGTGACGAGCGACCGAGCCAGGAGACGAAGAAGGATGGAGAGATCGCGTCCAAATCGCATCTGTGTGGGCCGCAGGGCTTCAGTAGCCGATATTTCGGCAACAGGAGGAGTCTCGCGGGACTACGCCAGCCACGCGGGATTTCAAAATTAACGCAGGCGTGATCTTGCGTTGAGATCAAAATCCCGCGTGGCTGGCGTAGTCTCGCGAGACTTCCTCCGGAACCCGGAAGTGGGTAATTTATTTTATTTTTCTTTATTTAATTTATTTTTCTATTTTTATTTTTTATTTAAAAGATGAGGGGGCCGTAGGAAAGGGGCTGGGGGGGGGCGTGTACAGCCCTCGGGCCGCCGGTTGGACAGCCCCGTTATAAGGCATATGTTTTTATCTAAATGTAAAGAGTGAAACATATGGCTTACAACTCTTCCCTTTCTGTGAATTATTTTTTAAAAAATGTGGGCAATACAATTACACTAACCTGTACAGTGGTATTATATGTATTACATGCACACTCAGAGGAGGGGAGCTCTGCTTCACTACAGTAGACTCTTAGGCTGGATCTACACTGCCCTTTAATCCAGTTTCGGATCCTAGATTATTTGCATTGAACTGGATTATAAAGCAGTGTAGAGTCATAAAATTCAGTTCAAAGCATATAATCTGGTATCAGATCCTGTCTTATGTGGCAGTGTAGAACCAGCCTAAGTTAACCAGTACCCAAATGTATTGGTAGATGATAATAAATGCAGTTTCTGGTTTCTTGAGAGTTGCTATTAAAATAGGCCTAATAATACTATGCCCCATACTATAAACTGATATTAATATTGAAATACAGTTATTAGAAGCAATTAATAATAATAGTAATTTTATTTATATCCTGACCCTCTCCCCTAGGGGACTCGGAGCAGCTTACAAGGCAAAGCAATACAAAATTATAATAAGCACATAATACATTAGAAATTAAGACATATGATAAATAGAACCAAATAAAGACAATTCTAACTTATGTTATACATGTATTTTAAATTTTATTTAAAGTATTCTTTCTAAAATTTTGTTCCTGGTTGTTTGAGACTTGTGGTTACTTGAGTTCCAATTAACTGGGAGTCTTCTGTTTATAGAAAAATCTCAATACTCCAATATTTCTGTCAAGTGTGTGTATCAGAGAAAGAGAAAAAGAGAGGGAGAGAGATGTGAAAATAGGTATGCAAGGGATTATATCTCTATTCAGAGGAGATACACTTATGTTAAATATAAAAATACATTGTTGTATGAATAAAAATATGGTATCCAAAATATTTATTTGTTGCTTTGGAAAGATTGTCATTCTCTGTAGGTCCTTATCAGTAACAAAGCGAATAGTTTAATTCTGTATTATATACTCAGAAGAAACCCTATTGAGTTCAATATGAGGTAACGGAGATGTGATTTGCCATCTTTCAAAATCTTGCCCTGTATCTCGATAACAGTGGCAGTATTACACTTACATTTCTGATTTAAATGAATGGTAGTCACTTATGAAACATCATATTATTTACATTTCTACCCCACCCTTCTCAACCCCCGAGCGATGACTCAGAACAGGTAACACTTGCAACATTTGATGCCACAATGTCATAATATAACAACAATATAAAACCAGTAATACACAATAGATTAAAAACAATAACATTAATTATACAGTCACATAGCTGTTTTCATTATCATAACAATCATATGGTCCAGTTAAATGTCGAAAGTGCCATTGTGCTTGCTAGCCAAAAGCCTGGTTCCAAAACCACAATTTCAGTTTTTTCCTAAAGGAAAGGAGGGAGGACACTGATCTAATCTTGCTGGGGAGCGAATTCCACAAGTGGAGGTGACCACTGAGAAGGCCCCGTCCCTCGTCCCCACCAGATCTGTTTGCAAGGCAGGTGGGACTGAGAGCAGGGCCTCCCCAGTGGATCTTAAACTATGAGGTGGAACATAGAGGGAGATACTTTCGGACAAGTAAGCTGGGCCAGAGCCGTATAAGGCTTTATAGGCCAAGACCAGCAGTTTGAATTGTGCTCGGAAATGGACTGGCAGCCAGTGGAGTTGACATAGCAGTGGGGTGGGGTGATCCCTGTATGGTGTTCCGGTGAGCAATCTGGCTGCTGCCCATTGGGCTAGTTGAAGTTTCCAAACAGTCTTCAAAGGCAACCCCACATAGAGTGCATTGCAGTAATCTATTTGGGTTGTAACCAGAGCGTGGACCACCATGGCCAGATCAGACTTCCCAAGGTATGGGCGCAGTCTGTGCTTTATAAGAGTAGATATAGCAAAGCCTTTGGTTGAGAAATGAGTTGTCTGAAAGGAGAATAACTATGATAATGAACACGATAAAGTGCTTTTTATTAAATGAAAGACACACTCTTCACTTTCCAAAATCTACAGTTTGTCCCATGGTTTGAAGTCATGAAGTCAAACCATGAAGTCAAACCATGAAGTCAAAATTGACAAAAACTGTAAACAACTTTCCATTTTGATTGTTTGAATATATTGCAGTGTAATGTAAACAACTCAAGCAATAATAAACTTGTAGTTTAAACATTTGTTTATTCCCAAATTTAGCACTGGATATCCTGACCAAGTCTGTTAGTTTTGAGCACAGATGGAACGTAATAGTTTGCTCACTATAGAAAGTAAAACAAATGTAATTAGAGACAACTAATATTTTCACCCTTCTCATCACCTGATCAGTTTTAGATTAATAGCAGCCAGTTCTGGATTGTGAGATTGGTTTAAAGGTGCATTTACCAGTCCTGATGTGCAACATCCTGGACTCAGCAATGATGCTTGAAGCCCAGGTGTTGACAGTGACTGGGAGGGCCTTCACACAGTTAAAGCTTGTGCACCAGCTGTGACTGTACCTCGAGAAGCCTGACTTGGCCATGCCTTAGTTACATCTAAATTGGATTATTGCAATGCACTCTACGTGGGGCTGTCTTTGAAGACAGCTCAGAAACTGCAATTGGTGCAAAGATTGGCAGCTAGGATGCTAACTGGAGTTAGTTATAGGGAGCAATTTTGGCTGCTGATAAGTTTCTGATCCCAGTTCAAAGAACTGTTTACCTATGAAGCCCTAAACAGTTCAGGCCCTACCTATCTTCATGACTGTACCCCCCCCCAAACAAAACCCCTCAGTGGGCTCTAAGATCTGCCGGGGAGGCCCTCCTCTCGGTCCCACCACCATCACAAGTGCAGTTGATGGGGACGAGGGAGAGAGCCTTCTTGGTGGTGCCCCTGCCTTTGGAATGCCCTCCCCAGGGAGATTAAGCAGGCCTGCACACTATCCTCCTTTCATAGGGACTTGAAGACATGGCTATTCAAACAAGCTTTTGAGAACGCCTTGCCCTAGTTGTTGTGTACAATAGCCATGCAGCCTTGCACTTTATCCTATGCCCTCTCTCCTTTACAGTTTTGCATTTATCCCATTCCTTTTCCCTATTTTTATGGCCTGGCCACATTTACAGCAGCTTACCACCATTGATTATTGAGCACAATTTTACTTATTTTGTTTATGTGTTTTATCGTATTGTATTTTATACTGTGTTTTCTTTTATGCTCTGTATTTGGCACCTTGATGCTGTATGTAAGCCACTCAAAGTCCCTTTGGGGAGATGCTGGTGGCATACAAGAAAAAAATTATTATTATATGTGGTAACATTAATAACCAAGAAACAGTTGAGCTTCTCATAACTAGTCCATTTTTTTCTAAGGATAGAAGTTGGCAACTCACATATATACTAATACAGTGTTCCATCGACATCAATAAAATGACACCAATAAGGTTGAGCTCAAGGAAGTACAACTAGAATTTTGATATTATGAAAGCATTCCAAAAACATGATATGGGTCCCATCTACATGACTACTTAGTTCAGTGTAGGTTGGAATCAGCCCTGTCGCAACCAAATAATCAACATCATCTAATAAACAACATTAAAATGTTTAACATCAGTATTGTCTCCATTTAACACTTTCCTCCTCTGTTATAATACCAACAAAAATCTTCCCTTCATCTCATTAAGAATGAAGGCATTCCCTTGCTGCAGTAGAGAGAAGAGTTACTAGGTGAGCAGACATGTGCAATGTGCACCATAAGACAATTCATTAAAAGTGTAAAGGCATTTGGTATCAATAATAAGGAAGGTTGACCTCTGGTCTTTGCATTATCAGTAGTGCAGGACCATATTTTAGTACTTTCTCCAACTTCCCAAGCAAAGCTCTTTTGTGAAGGATTCTGAACAGACGGAAGTAGATAACTAATTTAAATCCCAGTCTGGGGCTATCAGTGCTTTTCTGTTTATGTAACTCCTGAATGGTGCATTAAAATAGTCTCATACAATTAGGTATCTGAATTCAAGATCCATGAAAGGATTATGACATGCGTAGGAGACTCCCTACCAATGATGATGGATAACCAACCATGTCTCATTTCTCTTCTCTAATACATGTTTTGAGCCAACTAAATCCACAGAGCAGCTGTCCATAGTTCCCAGTGTGGCAACACAAATGAATTCTACATATTTGGATGTTAAGCTTCTTATCTGAATTGTGAAAACATACCATCTGTGTAAAAGTCAAATCTTAGATAGCCCTGATGGTTTTGTGTGGGGGCAATAGGAGACACATGAGATCCCAGATTAATGTGGGTTGTTGTTGTTGTCATTTGCTGTTTAGTCACAGGAGATGCATTGCCTAGAAAATGTGGCTTGAGCAGAACTTTGGGCAAGAAGGTACATTGTTTTAAAAGAAACTCAGACTCTCTGTTAACAAACATATTGTAATCAAGAAAGTGTTCTTATTTTCTTAAGAACTCTCTTATTCATGAAGGATCAAAATAGCTAGGCAGCTGCAGTTGTATTTCGTATCACTTCTGTTGCAACCTGTGAGGCTATGATCAGGTTCCAGGCCACTACACACTGAAAAAATATTTCTTTTCCTTTAGAGTACTACTACTCCATTTTCTTAACTGTCTTGTTAGTGCTAAGACTTGCATCCCACCAGCTCCCCACTTGCAACCATAAGAACATTTTCAACAGTTTTTATACATTCAAATGTAAATGCAATCAAATCAACACATATTTTTAAAGCACAGAAATGCATAACAATGCAATATATTGCACAAGATGACAGCTTGCCAGACAAAAGCCTTGCTAATTTATAAAAAATCATGAAAACCAGATTGCCCAAGATATGAAGACACCCCCACGGTTGTTTTCAATACTTTTTTTTTATTACTGAAGAATTGAGAAGTTGTATAAAACAGTGGTCCCCAACCTTTGATCCTGTGGTTGTTTTGGACTTTAGCTCCCAGAATTCCCACCCAGTTTACCAGGTGTTAGGAACTGTGAAAGTTGAAGTTCAAAACACCTGGAGGATAAAAGGTTGAAAACCACTGCTATAAAATTATGCCTTTTGCTCCCCAATCTGAGGAATAAAGAGACCAGACAACAGAGATGGGATGAACTAAAAAATTTATTAACTGTTAAGTATTTATATATTATAACAGTTAATAAAGTTGCCCTTACTTGATGATAAGCAAATGATAAGCAATTTGGTGCTAAAATGGCTGAAGAATTTGGTCTCTCTAGACTGGATCCTCTTGCCTTTCCTGGGTGAAAACATTATAGCTCCCAAGATGAATCCACAAAACCCAGGGTTGCTCCCAAGTCTAGTTAATAAACTGGAAGTCTAGCCAGAGACCAGCCTCAAGGATGGGAGACTTTCTGTAGGTGTATCACCAGATTGTATCTCTCCCCAAAACATGCCATGGAAACCAATCTAAAACCCTATTCTTAGCCAATTGTAGAATTATCCATGACAGTGTAGGATAGGTGTGGGAATATAAAGGAGGGGAAAATACCTACCCAGCCTTGAAGCAACCAAAGCCATTACACTGTTCAAGGGGTGGAAGGATGGGTCCAAGGGGGTAGAAAAATGGAGGGTGTGGCTGCCTTTTAAACACTGGCTCAGCCCCACCTCCTCTCACCTCATTCTCATTTGTGATGCCAAGTCTGATTTTCCAACTGACTACACTCCTCAGGTAGCAATGAAAATACTATCCCATGCCTTCATTGTTCTGTGGCATAGAAAACTGGATTATTTAACAAGCTTGCTTTCATCTCTTAATTTTCCTTGTCCTCCAAGCTTGGTCTGTCCACTATTGTTCTGAATAATATGCCAATAGCTGTTGGATTATTCTTAGCTTCTCCTCTGGATCATTATCTTTCTCTTCCAATCCTCTGGTCTAACCTTGTTTATATAGTTCCACACACATTAAGTAACAAGAAAGACCCTCACTTGCAACACCACCTGCCTCTCCTCTGATAGCAATAGTGGTGCACGAGAAACTCAAAGATGATAAGGACACTAATAGGAAGCAATAGTTTATCCAGAAGACCTTTCCCCATAGATGTATTTGGAAACCACACAATCAAGAAAACAAAAGATATTTCTTTCTTTGATAATGCTCCAGGGAGCAGAGAGCACAGAGAGCTAATGGTGAAGCATCCGTGACTGTCCTCCAGCACACTGGGCTTCTGTCCAAGTCAATCTAGGTCTTGTGTGATTTTCTCACTATTAAATTGATTTATTTTAGATATTCTGCATTTCTTTTTTCCCATCTCCCCTGTTCCTTTAATTAGTTTTAAATTACAGCTGTTGGCACCACTTTTCAGTATTGCTTACTCATAGCTGAGTCATACTTCAACTTTTTTCCTTTTCCATTGAAAGGTCTAAATTGGGATTTGATAATGCTTGATTCAGATTGTTGTCTTAAGTGAATAGTAAATGTAAAGGAGGACACAGCTGCAAGGATCATTACTGAGATTCTTTATTTTCAAAAAGTATATAGAATCATTCAAAAAGTGCTACAAATGTGCATTTTAAAGTTTTCAGGCTACTTATTTTTGAGACTGTGTCCTGATTAACATGCTTCTTAAACTGTGTAGAGAGACTGAGGACCTGCTCGTGCCTCCCCCTCTTTCAACATCCTCATACTAACTGCTTAGTGTCAATGAAAAGTATCCTTCCAACATCTGCAGCAGCAAAAAGGCTGTTGTACTGAGGAAGAGGCACTCTTATGATTGGGGAAGTAAATCCACATATGAATCCTGTACATTCAGTAATTTAAATAATATGTGGAACCAGAATTTGCAGGGGGGTATGGGATAAAATCACTACCATCTGTACTAAAAATCGAAACCATTTATTTAGTTGAGTTAACATCAGTTGGCATGTTGTTTAAATGTCAGTGATGGGTCAGATCATGGGATTTTCAGAGAGTGACATGGAGGTTGTCTGTGAATATTGACCTTATTTTTGTGTGTCTGTTTAATAGTCTGTGTATGTCCCAGTCCACAAGGGATCCAGGGGCAATGACCAAAGAAAAATCCATTAAAATGATGCAAACATGGAAACTTTTAAAGCACATTAAAATAACTTTCTAAAAGGAGTTTCAAAGCAATCCTAGGACCCAGTTTTTAAACAGCTCAAGCACCACTGTAAAACATTGCATGACATAAAGAACAGCACTGTTTTGTATGTCTGCCTAAAGCTTAAAAGGGATGAAGCTAACCTAATTTCATTGGTTAGGAAATTCCACAAAAGAGGTGCTGCTCCTTGAACGGGGTGGGGAGTGGGTAAGGAGAGTTAATGGTGAAGCTTCAGTGCCTATCCAGCTTACCAGGACTGGCAAGTGGACATTGTAGCAGTGCTGCTATAAAGTCCTATAACATGCACCCACCAATGTGTTGTGATTGAGCCTTCAGCTACTACGGCGAGTAGTATTGGGGAAGATGCTGAGTCAATAGCATCAAACAGTAGCATGGATTTAGGCGAGGCTCTGGATGATCAGGCTCCTGCAGCTGGGAACAAAAGGGCTGCTAGTGACTCAAGTCTGGAAGGCAGAGAACAGAGGAGAAAGATCTAGCACATACTTAAGGATCCTTCCGATTCAGACACTTTTGAAGGGTTTCCTGGGGATGCAGAAATACAGTCAGAAGAGAGTGGTACTGACTTAGATCAGTCATTAGTTCAGGAAGTGAGAGATGTATGTAATGCAGATTCTGGTGATAGTACCTTCCTGGGTTTTGATACGGATCAGGATTGGCCTTCTACACATTCAGAAGCTGAGTGGGACACTTTAAGTCAGCAAGATCGTTGGAGAACTTGGAGGTCTGTGCATAGTTCAGCAGCTGCAAGGAATGAAGCAGCTGTTGCTCTGGAACAGGGTGGGTCTTCAGATGTTTCTGATGTTTAGTGTTATAAAAGAAGTGGGCACTTGACTTGGCTCTTGAGGTGGTCAAAGAGTTGCTATCTGGTTCTTGTTCCTGTGTTCCTGACTTCGTGTACCTTTGATCTTGGTTCCAGTTACTCGTGAGTTATGGGTTACTTCTCCACTTTGTTCCTTGGGAAAAGGTGGGGGGTTTGGGGATTCAATGTCTACTTCTCTGTTTAGTTGCTGCCGTGTACTTCTTGACCTTCGCTGTGACTGCTGTGAGTTCCTGCTGCAGAGTGTTGGTATCGTATGACATGGAGGGAGGTGGACGCTGTGTTTATGGGGGATGTGATTTATGTTCTTCCTGTATACCCAGCTCCTGGCGACCTTGGAAAGTCTCCTCCTTTTCCATCTGTTTTTCCCTACCTTACGACTTCTGGACTGGCCTTGGACTTCTCTTCGTGAATACCCTCTATTGGACGACGCAGACGGACGTCTCGTGTTTGTTTTGGTTTCTCTCCACAGCATTCTTTTTTGGGCATTCCTGGGATTTTTGTGGGTTTTAAAAGCTGGATTTTCAGCTACTTTTTTGTTCGTCCTTTTCCCATTTATTGTTTTAATAAACTTTTGTTACCCTTTTACTCTTGGGCTTGGCTGCTTGCTTTTCTGTGCTATAACACAATGTGTTGGAATATGCAACAAGGAGGAATTTTCAGACATGTGGCTTCAAGTTTTTTTTAGAGCTTTATAAGTTAACACCAGCATCTTGAAAGAATCAGCTACCTCCAACATATATTTTCTCCAACCTATATTTTTTCTGTGTGGACTTCAAAGCTTGGAATATACTTGTTGCCAGTTCATTGGAAACGTTACTTCCATATAGGCTCATGACTTAAAATGCCTGACATTCTGAAAGTTACTTACCTGCTTACAGCTCTAAACCACTCAGCAAACAAATTACTAACTCCACTCCACCTTTATTCCACTTCAAGATTCACTTGTTCTCTTTTTCTTGAAATCTCTTCTGCACAGTTTTTCACTCATATGCCAGCTTTTTTATCTTTCTATTCCAAGTAATATGTACATTTCATTCACCCTTGAAATGTCTTATTTACCAAAGGTTTATAAAGTGCTTCATATCAGTAAAAGGCCATAGAGCAACCTTAAGTACAACAATAAGTGGTTAAGTATGTATATTGTTCAGTGAATTAAGAGTGGAGAATTCTTAATCTGTATTTTGTAGCTTCTCTAAACATTTGCAGAACATTTTTCTGCAACACTAAATAACTGCATCATTTCTGCCTCCTAGTTCTTAATAAATAAATGTTATCTGCCAATGTCAGCAACCTTGAATCCCATCCTGGGAGAAAGTCCGATTACTAATTCAATCTATCTATCAATAATTAAACAAATGGGTGAGTGGATGGCCAGATGCATTTAGGAGCCAGGGATCCTGGATTCAAGCAGTAGCATCTTTAGTTTAAATTATCAGTTCTCTAACAAACCTAATCTTCTTTTCACATATCATGACTTTAATTATATAATTAAGAGTGATTGGGTGAAAAATAAATGTAAAATATGAGAGTAAAAACATTGTTTAGTGTGGAGAGATGGGTAAAACAAAAAAGGGGGAGTGCAGATCAAAGTGTGTCATTTCAACTCATTCTGAATAACATTCAATAGAAGCTAACTCCTACTGTAATGAATACAGGACAAATTACTGAAGAGAGACACAATGCACTCCAACTCAAAGAATTCTAAAAGTTTTTGTTCCATAAAGGCCTATGGGTGTTTGAGGATTAAGGGAAGAAACCACTTACTCTGATCCATCTCAATTTTATTCTGATGGTTGCTTCCCAACTCCTCCTATTCCATACAGGCTAATGGGTATTCTACATCAGATATCACAAGAGCTGCAAGATCAAGAACAAGCTACGAGAGTACAGACAAAGATCCACCTGGAGAAAAAGTGTTCTTACATTACATCAAGGGAACCACTGACCACATAGGGAATCTGATGAAGAAACATAACCTACAATCTACAGACCCACTAAGGGCCCATCCAAACAGGCCTTAAAACTGAGACCTGTCTCGGTTTTACCGGAGGCATCCAAACTGTTCTCCCAGCAGGTATCTAGATGACATGTAGACAACGTCCGTGGAAAGTGCAGGCTTCTGAGTGGCATGCAGACTACAGTCCACCCTGATCTGTTTTTTTAAAAACCTGAGTCAGCACAGATTTTATCATTGTCTGAAACCACACTTTTCAAGTCTTAAAAGTTTGCCAATTTATGAATAAAGAAAGATGAACCCATGGAACTGTGGTCTGGCTCCTCACTATTCCATTATGGTTCCTCTGTTTATTCTTTGTTCCTGGCTATTGATCAGCAATGTGTGTGCCTTGTGTGCTCCAGCAGGTGAACAGGAGTAGATGAACACCGTGACTCGGGGAAAAGGCTCAGAAAGCAGAAAATCAGATTTTCTTTTATAACTGCAGGTCTGTGATTCAGAAAACCAGTTCAGCAGCACTCAGCCTGAAGTGTGTCCTTGTCTCATTTGTGGTTGTAGCTTTGCTCCAAATAAAGGGGGGAAACAGTAATTCATTTTGTAGATGACTATACTTGTTCATGAATCTCATCCTGTAGAACTCTAAAATGAAAATGCCAAGGTTACTGCCAAACAAATGTATAATATACAGCATGATCCTACGTATTGATTCTGAAGCATAGACCAGACACACATATATCTATAGAAAGCTTAAAAAACAATTGCTGAAATGTACAGGGCCATCCATCATTTTAGGTAGGTGACTGCATATATTTATGTTATTGAGTCCCATCTGTGGGATAAAAACAAGATACAAGTAAACTATAATAATTATAATAATTTGCATACGCTTCCTATCAATTTTGGTCAATACGCCTACTAGGGTAGGCGTATGGGTGCTACTGTTCAAAAACATCTGGAGGGTTACAAATGCTCAACTCTGCTTTTTAACATCAGAATCAAACTGGGAATAATTTAAGTATCTTTCATAGCACATGGTGTATTGCTGGATACAGCAACTGCTTCGGGAGGCAGGGGCGGTCCTACAAGGTAGGCCAAGTAGGCGGCCGCCTAGGGCGCCATCTGGGAAGGGGGCGCCATTCTGGCCGCATGGGGCGCCATCCTGGCCCTGCTGATGTTCCTCAGACAGCGCCGCAGCTGCCTGCTTTTGGGCCCCGGCCTTGTGTGCTCCGATGCTGCTTCTGGGCATGCGCGGAGGTTTTCGCGCAGGCGCGGTTGCTCCAGAGCTGAAGTTGAGTGCAGGAGCAACTGCACATCCGCGAAAACCTCCACGCATGCCCAGTAGCTCCCTTGCGCAGAAGCCTGTAAACAAAGCACTCCCTATCGGGCAGGCAGGGAGTGCTTCCCCTCTCCTTTTGTCTCCGGCGCGTGCGCATTTGCAGGGAAGGAGAAAAGAATCAGTGAAGGAAGTGTAAGTGAAGGAATGAATGAAGGGCTTTCCTCCTCCTCCTCCTCTGTGACCTCTTCTCTCCCTCCTTCCTTTCTTCGGCACTATTTCTGTCTAGACCTGAGGGGCCTGAGGCTATGAGGAGTTGTGGGAGTTGGAGTCCAAAACACCTAGAGGGAGGGCCCAAGTTTGCCCAGGCCGCACTGCCTGTATTCAACCTCATTTGAACATTTTGGCTGTTTTTCTATTTACATTTACATTGGGATCCTAATTTTGGACTTATGGGAGACTCCTATGAATTATGAGTCGGGTGGTAGGTAATATATTCTGATTTTGATGCATTTACATTGCATTTCGTGTTGATTATTATACAGTTCTGCTTAATATTGTCATACAATATAATAAAAATACAATATAACAATAGAATAATGATATATTTTATATTACATGTAATATTACAAACAATATTGCAGTATAGTGGTATTGTACAAAATAGTAATATATATTTTATTTTACTTTATTTTGGGTTATTTGAGTTTTATAGGAGTAATGAAAATATTTAGTAGAGGATAATTTTATTTAAATAAATAATTTTATTTATTATTTTATAATAATAATATAATAGAATGTTATATTATATTATAATGTCAATATGTTATAATTATATTGTAATGTAGTATAATATAATTATGATATAATATAGTATGAGTAAGGTATAATATATTGTATATACATTGATACAATATAATACTACTAATGGTATTGTGATATTATAATTGTATTTTTGTTTTACAGGGGGGGGGGGCACCAAAATAATGTCCGCCTACCATTTAAAATTACCTTAGACCGCCCCTGTCGGGAGGGCAAGGGTGGGGTGGAGATGGGGAGAGATGCCAATGGAAATACTGATAGCCCTCAGGTTGTGTCTCTTGAACTGTCTTGTAGAAGACAAAAACGATAATGTTACATGGCCTGTCCTGAGTCTCTTGCAAACTAGTGTGGGGTGTGATAGAGGATGGTAGCCCTTGTTTTCTTTTGTTTTACCCATCTGCCCCTGTCTTCTCTGTAAAAGACCAGATAATTTGAAATCTTAAACCTTAAGAGTCAATTTAGATGGGTGGAATATCATAAGCACTCATTCTTTGGATGTATGTTTAGACTGAGTCAATTTAGTTTGTTTATAAACTATTTACAAAAAGCTACTGATGCTGGAGAAAATCCTACCCCTTCTTTATCTGTCTGCTATAACTAGAGAACTAAATGCCTGGATTCCAGACAGCATGTGCCAATATATTAAAATTGCTGTGTTTATCTGGGAATCCTAACCTTAAACAGAGTTTCTACAAGGATTCATTTTATTACAAACAACAGCTGCTTCCTTAACATTTTAAGCTGCGTATTTTAAGGTCAACAATTATAGGGAGCAAACTGAGGTATTTGTGAATCAATTTTAGTGCAAAGTAGTTAAAGGAGAATGAAAAAGAGGAATGTATTTAAAGATTATGTATCTTTACTGATTGCCTAAGTTTGGGGTGATAAAAATAGTCCATAGTTAAAAGATTAGATAGGAGCTTCTAGAGAGAAAGGGGTTTGTCTGAGAGAGCAAATACAGACCCTGAACATTTACAGGGGCACATTAATCAACTCCAGGTTTGATTAATTAATCATGGGGGAAGGGGTTCTTAAATTGGTCTCTGTGATTGTATCATATATTACTATTTCCAAAGAGAGATAGTGGGGGATGTGGTTTCCTGGGATGATAATAATTCACTATGTTATCCTGGCAATCTTTAGGATTAGTTTTAAATTTGAAGATAATATAAAGATACATCTAAACATGGTTCCTCTGCATGATAGAATTTAGGATGTTGCCAATCACAATAAAAATACTTTTAAATATCTATATATTTTGCTTTATCATTAATTTTAGTTTGCAAAGTAACAAGCATTCATTTTGCATACATCCCTTAAATTTTTGTCCTGATTTTTATATTGTCTTTTTGACTCTATGACCAGTCTTACGAGACTCAACAAAACATAGAAAAAACAGAAGAAAACGGCCAATAAAGGGGGGAAGTGAAGGGGGGGAGGAAATAGGTTTAAATTTGCAATACTTGAAATAAGATGACTGCTTACGTAACAGCTTGCATTTGGCAGTTTCTATAACTATTGTTAAATTTGCAGAGAAGATGTACAGCTTTGAGCCATGGAAGTCTTTCAGCATTTACGTCGTTACAGCTGTTTCAATCTCCTTGCTGGTGTGGTACACAAATGTAGTTGCCCGAAGGTCATTGGAATGTCTTAAGGATCTGATATGCAGCAATGCTGCCTTACAGAAGGAATTTCATGCTATATGCACTAATGCTTCCCTCTCCACATACTTCTGGATATTGCTTATCTTCCTGAAAGCTTAGGATCAGAAAGAAAGAAAAGAACAGAATAAAACACAGACCATCCTGGCGATTTGGGATCAGATGAGAGTTTTGCATTGAATTGGATATTTCTTGCAGCAAGAGCTGATTCTTACATGAAAGTTTTGTTCACCATTGAATTGCATTAGGGTCCCTTCCTTCAGCCAAAGAACAAAGTGTTTCTTGTCAATATATGTAGTAGGAAAAGAGTCAGAAAGTATGCAGAAGAACACAGAAATGGAATCCTTCTTCAAAAACAAGCTGGAAATCCATCTTTCAAAATTTACGGTAGAATGGTTTCTGAAAGAAAATTAAGTCCTAAAACAAATGTACGACAATTATTGGGAATGGTTGCCATTGTTTAAATTGGAGAGAGCATGAAGCATGCCCAGATGTTGCTGGGATAGAGCTCCCTTATGTTTAGGTCAGGTTCAATAAACAAAAAGGAAGTTGCGCTTTCACAAGTATGATGATTAAATGTATGATCGGCTTCTGAATGCTACCCTGATTCTGATGGACTTAACCTGTCCTTAGAACTATAATATGTATACGCTATTATTGATGATACAGAAAACGTGGAGGTTGCTAAGCACTGGAACATATCATTATTCTGAAATGTGACAGATAGATGTGACATGATCATTGATAAATACCCCCTTCATTGTTCAATGTTATTTGCTTACTTTGTTCTGGGGTATCTATCCTATGGTGCCAGAAGGCTATTGCAGGATGACTACAGGACAAGGAGCTATCCTGTTTATATCCCAGGCCTTCATTGCCAGTCACAAAGTTTGAGTAAAATATTTACTATAAGTATGTATATAAGAAAAAAGAACATCATTTTGAGACATAAAAAGTTATAACCTAGTTGCAACCAAATAAAAGACTGATAGCCTGCTTACTGGAAAAATACCATAGGATTATCTTCTTACAAATATACCTAACATTGCAATTTTGAAGGATATATTTATGTGTGCATTTAAAATAATTTATCTATTCCTTTCTTTCCCCAAAGAGATTGGAAACAAAAACAATAAAGCAAAAGGAAACTGCAAACAGCAAAACCCATAGCAGCCTAAATCTCTAAGAGTGCTTTAAAACACTACAAATGTAGATAATCCTATCATAGTTCTCCCCAAAGAATCCACTTTGGTTTTGATGAAGTGCTGAAAATATATTTTCCTGAGATACCCCAAGTTTCTTTCAACCCCTCACAATCTGCTAGTCCTTGGAGAGAAAAAATGAATCCACTTTATTCCAGTGGTGAAGACAGACCCGAGAATTTCAGTCTGTTTTCACCTTATCACACAGAAGGCTAAATGTTTGCTTGCTTACAGTTGACAATTTGATTCCCAAGGAAATAGAGCAGAATGTTTAACAGGGAGATCATACTGGCACAGAAAACAGAAGGAATAATAGCATGAAGTCAAAGCTGCATACATTTCAAAGAGAAGCACATTTTAAAAACAATTGAGAGACTCTATGATTGCAAAAACTTGAAGAGTGTGTTTGGGGAGCCTCTCTTGTCTGGATTCTGTAAGAAATTGCAGCACTGCTTAAATTGTTTACAATGTAATTGCTTACAAACTATCTGCATTGTTTACAAACTATGTGCATCTCTTTCACTTGAGAGCTTTCTGTGCAAAGTTTGGCATTCGGGGTTTTATTTCCTTTCAGAAATAATGAGTTTCTTGATTTGAAATGGATGAACCTCATAGGTTTGCTCACAAGTTACTTCTAAATGTAGCATGTCTGCCTGGCTGACCTCTATAATAGGCCTGGTTGATCAAGAAAAAAAGGTTCAAAACTCACTGCAGATGTAGGGGGCGTTGGCGTTCCATATCTGGGGAAGTTCCGAAATTTTTAGTAAAAATTTCAAAATTATTTTGTAAAAACTAACGAAATTTGTTAGTAATCTGTGAATGGCGAACGTGCACGCGCAATGTGCGAAAACCTGCCAATACTGGGTTTGACAGCTCAGGTCTTCCACTTCGTGGCATTGGCTCCTTCCCAGTGGCCAGGAGTGGAGGGCAAAAGTGGAGGGGAAAGACGTCTCCCGCGTGTCAGAAATGCCAACCAAAAACACACTCGTAAGATACCTTAGCCAAGGCTTTGGGCAAACTTCGGCCTTCCAAGTGTTTTGGATCAACTCCCACAATTCCTAGCAACCTTCAGGCTGCTATAAATTGTGGGAGTTGGAGTCCAAAACACCTGGAGGGCCAAAGTTTGCCCCTGGCTGCCTTAGCTGGTCCTTAAACGGCCATCTGCAACATGCCGGGCAACCCGGGTTTGGGGATGCGGGAGGAAGCCAAGGCAAGGCAACCTGCCTGGCTCCCGCTGCCCTTTCTTCCTTGGCGCCCTTCTTGTCATTGCCTTCCTCCTCTCTCTGAGGCCATTCCTCAGCTGCTGCGCCGGCTCCTCCTCTCTTGCTGGGAGACTTGGCAAGCCCTGGAAGTGCACATTTCATGCCTGCCAAGTCCATGGCTTCCAGCCTAGAGCCCAGGAACAACCGGGTGACTCCGAGAGCCAGGGCTGCCTTGCTTGGGAGGGGAGGGGAAAGGGAGAAGTGGAGAGCCATGCTTCAAATAGGAAAAGCAGCAACGGCAGCAGAAGGATCCATGTGCGGGCTTGTATAGCTGAGGAAGAGAGGGGAGGGAGGGGCTCCTGCAGCCCCCTCCTCTCCTCTGCCCTTACCCTCCCTCCTCCCCTCTTTTTTCTCCCGAGTGCAAGAGCCAGGAGTGGAGCCTATCCCCTCCACCCCTGGCCCCTGGGAAGGAGCCAACACATACGAAAAACCTAACGAAACCTGATGACCCCGGCTTCAAAACTAAAACGTCACTTCCAGGTTGCTTGACACACTTCAAAACCATTTCTAATGTACGCTTTTAATGAAGTAAAAAATGAAATTCGTTGACTAACGAGAAACCTAACCAGGCCTACTTTTCTAAATTACCTGTATGCTACATGTAACCCTTTTGGTTCTTTTTATTCCATTCTGATAAAGGCCCAAAAAGCTGCAAGGCATCAGGGAAATAGAATATCCACCCTTCGAAAGTTGCTCTGCTATGTTTCTTTTGCTTCATTCTTGAAGAAAGGTAGCTTAGTGTATCTAGACGTTAGTTTGTATTCATGTTTTATAAGGAATGAATAAACATTGGTGTTCTCTTAACTTGGCATAGAAAAAACTGAAGTGGTTTTTTAAAAACCAAAACCAAAAAGATGGCATACATTGCTGTCTTATATAAGGAATAAGATATGTTCTCCTGCTCTTGCTTCTGCACAAATGATGAGACAGCAAAGATGTCCACAGGGAACTAAAGCCTGTCACTCTGCAGACAACTAATGTGGATGTTGCAGTAATCCTTTAAGCATAATTCTCACAGATATTATACTTTTCTCTTGCCCAGTACAGAGGTTGTGAGGGTATAGATCAGACATGGGCAAACTCTGGTCCTCCAGATGTTTAGAAATTCAACTCCCAAAATTCCTAACAGTTGGCAAGCTGACTGGGATTTCTGGAAAGTGAAGTCCAAAACACCAGGAAGGCTGAAGTTTGCCCATGCCTGGTATTGATTAGTATTTTCAATGATTCCAAGAGAAATTAATTTTTTGGAAGAAATTGTCTTTCACCAACTTTGTCCACATGGAAATATGATTCTACCCATTTTGTCACCACATCGTAATCATTCTGGGCTTCTCACAGTGTGTCTGACTGATTGTTCAAGTGACTGTCTCCCTTCAGAGGGCATGATATCTTTTTTTTCAAATATTTTTATTTGAAAGATTAAAAGACTTAAGAGAAGAGATTTTTACATCGAAAGTGGAAGAACATATTCCTTTTGGATAGTAGAGTAGGAATAGAAAGAACCAAATGTGAAGAGAAAGAGAGGACTTGCAAAAAAGGGCAACAACAAAAAGCCTCCCCCCCCCTACAGAAAGAGAAAAAGGAAAAAATTAATAAATAAAATAAAAATGTTGACTTCCATCTAGTCTTTGGTGGTCTTTAAAGTCTTTCCTTCAGATTTGTCTATATTTCAAGAGTTGTCTATTTCCCCTCTATTTCTTCCTTATTTGTGATTTACTCTTTAAAAATATTAATCTCTGTTTTCCGTTGTTTGAAATAGTCTTTTACTGAGTCCCAATTTGTCTGTTTCTTTGGAATTCCTTGGTTTGAAGACAGCCAGTAAGTCCATATTCATTATATCCAGGACCTTGTTCTGCCACTCTTCTCTTTTGGGTATCTCTTTCGACCACCAATACTTTGCAAATACAATTCTGGCTGCTGTAGTCGGGTAGTTGAATAGAATCTTCTTATTTTTATCTCCTTCAAGGTCTATCATTTCTAAAAGAAAATATTCTGGCTCTCTTTGAATTTGTATTTTTAAAATCTTTTGTATATCCTCTTGAATTAGGATCCAAATGCTTTAGCTTTTGGACATGTCTACCAGGCATGAAAGAAGATGCCTGTTTGTTGTTTGCATTTTCAGGATTTATTTGATGCATTTTTGTAGCATTTTGAATTTTTTGGCGTGTTATATACCATCTGTGTATCATTTTGAATAAATTCTCTTTAAAGTCTTAAGAATAGGTATGTTTAATTTTTTGATTCCAGATTTTCTCCCATTGTTTCAATTCTATTTGGTGACCAATATTTTGTGCCCATTTTATCATTTATTCCTTTATTTGATCTGTTTCTGTAGCCCATTCTAGTAGTTTTTTGTATATTTTTGTAACTGCTTTATTATCAGTCTTCATAATGTCCCAGAAGCCATCTCTATGCGCAAAGTCTAATTCGTTATCTTTCTTGTAGCAATATATCATTTATCTGTAATTGAACCATGATAGATTTGCAAAATTTCCATTCACTTCTTTTTCTTCCTTTAACTAAAATTTTCCTTTTTGTTTATTTAAAATGTCTCCATATGTAGGCCAGGTTTGCCATCATAATTCTCTTCTATGAAAGGCTTCTAAAGGTGACATCCACAGTGGTGTATTTCTATAGAGTCTTTTAAAAATCTTTCCCAAATTTTTATTAGCTCCACTCTTATGTAATGATTGTTTTTAAAAATTCTATTTTAGTTTTATCATACCAAATATAGGCATTCCAGCCTCTTCTTAAGTTGGAAGTCAATATATTAATTTTTTAAGAGTAGTCCAATCCTTTATCCAAATAAGTCCGCAGGCTTCGTAGTAGATTCTTAAGTCAGGGAGGCCAAAGCGACCCCTTCTCTTATCATCAACCATTGTAAGTCACTTAATTCTTGGCTTTTTACCTTGCCAGATAAATTTTGATACATCTTTATTCCAAGCGTTGAAGATAATCAAATTTCTAATAACTGACAGGGATTAGAACAGAAATAACATTTTTGGCAATATGTTCATCTTCATAACGGATCTGAAATTGTTCTTGGTAGGATTCTAATTTTAGATATTTTCATAGATAAAGTATTCGAAATTCATACCATGTCAATCCTGGATCACGATCGGTGTATGTCAGAGAAGCAAGTGAAGTTTCTGTCTTTTTTGTGCATCTTTCTCCATGAATCATTTAAGCTGAATTCTTTTAGGAAGTTGGGTCATTTTCTTGCCTATTTTTTCTTCTTAATAGATTTGTCCATTGTTGTGTATATTACCCCATTGAAATCACCCACAACAATTAATTTATTAGTCTTGAGTCATTTTTGTTTCTTCAACTCCTTAATAAATTTTGTTTTAGGACCATTTGGGGCATATTTGTTACAGAAGAGTAGTTTCTGGCCATTTTGTTTTATATTAATTCCAATTATTCTTCCCTCCTGGTCTTTAAAAGCTAGGTGAGATTTTAATTTTGAATTTACATATATCACCATCTCTTTTTTTGTCTTCCAACCCCCCGAAATAACGAGACAGACACAAATATATATGGTTTCAAATTTGGGCAACTTTTATTAAATAGTTACCTATTTAACTTGTAACTCAACTAACTTTTTGGTGTCAGTTCAACTTGGTGTGTGTAAGCTGAGGTAGCGTCTCCTAAAGTCTACCCCTCAGCTATTCAGGCGTACTAGCTGGGTCCCCTGTAGACTTCAACCGGGGCAACCCGTAAGGGAAACATCAGGAGAAATCTCTCTCAACTTTTGAGACTAGACTATCCCCGCTCCTGGGACATTAACCATCACCTCACCCCTAAAATTAACTGTCTAGGTGAGTGTTTGCATAATGCCCCACACCCTTAAGGGGTGCCTTAAGTGTATACAAACTTTTGAATAACTCAACTATTTACGCGTTGCTATTTTACTAGGCGACCATTCCATCTAAGCCCCTAATAGGCAGTATAGGATAGGCAAAACCCTAGCGGGCGAATTCCTATCCGACCCCCAAATGTGAAACCATTTGAGCGATCATTATTATACTATCCATGGGCGGGAGTGGTGGCCGATGTCCTGATGCAGAATGAGGGATAAGGGGCTGGCACCACACTATGCCAGCCCCTCCTCCTTTCCAGCAAATTCTGCAAAATTAACCAATCTCTTCTCCGAGGGGAGGAGACAAAATTGCTCCACCATCCAACAGGTTGGAGGGTGAAGTGTATTGTCTTCCAACCCCCCGAAATAATGAGACAGACACAAATATATATGGTTTCAAATTTGGGCAACTTTTATTAAATAGTTACCTATTTAACTTGTAACTCAACTAACTTTTTGGTGTCAGTTCAACTTGGTGTGTGTAAGCTGAGGTAGCGTCTTCTAAAGTCTACCCCTCAGCTATTCAGGCGTACTACCTGGGTCCCCTGTAGACTTCAACCCGGGCAACCCGTAAGGGAAACATCAGGAGAAATCTCTCTCAACTTTTGAGACTAGACTCTCCCCGCTCCTGGGACATTCACCATCACCTCACCCCTAAAATTAACCGTCTAGGTGAGTGTTTGCATAATGCCCCACACCCTTAAGGGGTACCTTAAGTGTATACAAACCTTTGAATAACTCAACTATTTACGCCATGGATTGGGAGCAAATGTCCTATTTAGCTCCCATCCCCCACCAAGCCGTCTAATATTAACTGAACACCTATCATTAAATCATGCAGAAACAATGCATTGCCCTCATCCGACAGATGGATTCCATCCGATCTGTAAAGGTGAGAGCTGTCAAGCAAGATCTGCCCATGGAATATGTAGGAGCCCCTACCTCTTGCAAGCACCGTGCGCATGGCCCGGTTCACCCGTTTCCTAGCCGATTCCATTTTTTAAAAACATTATTATTATTATTATTATTTAACATCCCCGCTACCTGACCACCGAAAGCAAGGGATAATCGCAGACCAGGCGGTGTGCACCCGTGGCCATGCATGCCATATTTTACAAATGTTGTTCCTAGCTTGCAAGTACAGGGCCCTACCTTTGAAAAGGCCTAGATCATTGCCTCCAAGGTGTATCACCAAAACGTCTGGAGGGGGCCCTCTCCTAGACTGCAACAAAAGCGGGAGCACACCGTCCCAACGCATACCTCTGATCCCATGCCACTCAACTGTAGCGACGGATGCGAGGCCCAAATGCTGACCATAATGAGTCCTCATGGCCTGCCTCGAAGCCCAGTGAATGAAACTGTGCCTGCAGACGAGGATCCTCCATCTATGGTTCAGCAACACAGGATCTGAAACGACAGATCCAACATTAATTATGACAACGGAGTACACACGTATTTCCTGAAGGCATTTGATTTCCATCTGCCCAGGGGTTTTTTTTTTCTTTCTCCGAGTCATATCACATAGCATTGGCCACCGAAGCTTTTCCAATGAAGCAATAGTGGGTTGCAAACCTGTATTGCCCCAAAATGCTGACCATAATGAGTCTAAAGAACACAAAACCCATCATCCTTAGCACCTTACTGGTGCCTGCCCACAACTGGTATGTTTTTAGCAGTATGCCATCCTGCTGGCCAAGCGGTAACCAGGCCCATGCTTGCTCATCTGTTTGAATAGCACCAAGGCCTCAACTGGCCATAAAAACGGGGTCACTACACTTCGCCAGCTTAATGATGTTGCCTCTAGACCCCAAATAAGATTTGGATGACTTGACCAGCCACTCTATGCCATTATGCATTATTGTTAGCCCAAATTCAACCAGAGCCCGCATAAACCTGTCAATTTTAGATACTAGGACTATCATGCTGATCCAATAAGCTGCAAAGGAGCTGTCCAAGCATCCGCATAAAACAAATTTGCTCCTGTGTGTCTGCATAAACCTGTGTGTCCGCATAAACACGGGCTTTGGTCCTTTCAAAATTGCAGGGTGCTCGGTTCTCTGTTATCCTGAGTCTGGCCCTGACTGCGCGACCACCAGGCTAACTTCTTATGCCGTCAACCGTTATTATTTGAATCTGAAATGCCCTGAGCCCAGAAGCGATAAGCTAGCACAGCTAATTGCACCCTGGTCGATTGTGAGGCCATTCCCCGCCTTTGGAAAACACCCAAAACTGTGTTATGCTCATAATGAAAAGGGAGTAGCCTGCGGCATGGATTATGCCCATTCCAAATTCCTCACACTCATTGACCGCCCCATACAAGATCACATGAAGTTTCAGGCCAGAACCGATGCACTACCCTTAAAGTTTTGTCTCGCAACCGCCCACAGATGGGCTGGATTGGGCCAGACTAACGGCTGGGACTATGCCACTGCTAAAGCCCACAATCAAACGGAACCAGACTGGAGTAACAACAAAACCATTAAACACCAATATAAGAGTCATCCGAGGTGTAACACCCACAGAACATGGAGAGCGAGGGAACCGAAACATCAAACCAACGTATACTCCCGAAGCCTCAAGCCCCTGAGGCATAAGAGGCCACTCTTAAGGCATTCTTGACAGCCAATTCCAGTCCATTACATTGCTAACCCCCTGTTTTGACCCATCAGTATTACTAAATTTAACATTGCTCAATGGGACTTGCTTGCTAAGGGGTGTGTGTGTGACGTGGCTTAAATTTGAGGCATTTAATGAGACCAAGAGCCTTGAACCGGAATCAGAGGAACCCTTAATAGGATCCCCTTCCAAGCTGAAGGGTTGGCCAATAGCCCAAGACTCATTCTCCGCACCCTTGCAACATGTCTAAACTGAGAAAAAATTGGTTAACTACTGGGGTGAAATATATCACAGTGAATGGGGTCCCATCTTAATAACAAAGGAGTAACCCAGGGAGTTGGGATGCAATGCATAAGGAAGACGGTGCGAGGATGGAGGGTGGTTCATGTCAGTGCGTCCCTTCTGGGGGCACCGTGTGGGAAGTTCAGCCCAACTCCATCATTGGTGAACTCAAAATGCTCTGAGCGCAGGCGAACTACAAATCCCGGAGGCCACAACTCCCAATGTCAGTGTCTGCTGTTCACAAACCCCACCCGTGTTCATGTTTGGGCATATCGGGATCTGTGTAAATTTGGTCCAGTGCATGAATATACATCCTACATATCAGTGTTTACCATATCAGTAGTAAAGTTACAGTTATGAAGTTATCAATAATTTTATAGTTGGGATTCACCAACAACATGAGGAACTATATTCAGGGGTCGCCTCTGCCCCCAGGCTGGCTTCGAATGCATGACTTCTTGGTCAGCACTGATTTAATGCAGCTGGCTACCAACCAGCAGATGCAACTATCTTAAACGTTGCATAGGTCAACAGCAAGCTGGACTATTAACAATCGGGAGCTCACTCTGCCCCCAGGCTTGCTTTGAACACATGCCTTCTTGTTCAGTAGTGATTTAATGCAGTTGGATACCAACTAGCAGATGCAACAATCAATTAAGGTTGCATAGGTCAACAGCAAGCTAGACTATTAACAGTCGGGAGCTCACTCTGCCCCCAGGCTGCTTCAAATGCATGCCTACTTGGTCAGTAGTGATTTAATGCAGTCAGCTACGAAGTAGCAGATGCAACTATCTTTAAGGTTGCATAGGTCAACAGTAAGCTAGACTATTAACAGTCGGGAGCTCACTCTGCCCCCAGGCTGCTTTGAATGTATGCATACTTGGTCAGTAGTGATTTAATGCAGCCAGCTGCCAAGTAGCAGATGCAATTATCTTTAAGGTTGCATAGGTCAACAGCAGGCTAGACTATTAACAGTAAGGAGCTCACTCTGCCCCCAGGGCTTGCTTTGAATGCATGCCTTCTTGTTCAGTAGTGATTTAATGCATTCAGCTGCCAAGTAGCAGATGCAACTATCTTTAAGGTTGCATAGGTCAACAGCAAGCTAGACTAATAACAGTAAGGAGCTCACTCTGCCCCCAGGACTTGCTTTGAATGCATGCCTACTTGTTCAGTAGTGATTTAATGCATTCAGCTGTTCAGTAGTGATTTAATGCATTCAGCTGCCAAGTAGCAGGTGCAACTATCTTTAAGGTTGCATAGGTCAACAGCAAGCTAGACTATTAACAGTAAGGAGCTCACTCTGCCCCCAGGGCTTGCTTTGAATGCATGCCTACTTGGTCAGTAGTGATTTAATGCAGTCAGCTTGCATATGTCTTGTATCATAACATGTATATGTTAATTACTATTTATTATTTTTATTTTTATTTAGTTATTTATAATTATTTATTTTGACCTTACCAAAATGGCCACCAAGCCTAACACAAAATGGCTACCATGGCCCCACCCCCAAGATGGCCACTGACCTCACCAAAATGGCAGCTGAGTCTCCACCCCCTGCAATGGTTGCCACCCTTTAAAGATGGTGGCAATGGCCCCACCCACAAAATGGCCACCTCCATGGCCCTGGCATGGCTATGAGACCCTGAAGTGAAGAGGACAAGGGTGAGTAAGGGAATCCCACCCCAGGGCCCTTTTAAAAAGAAGCTGAGGCTAGCAGTTGGAACTTCCAACCTTTCAGTGAGCAAGTTCAGCAGCTCAGTGGTTTAACCCACTGTGCCATGAGGAGGGGGACTTAAATAAATATTATGTTATAGGAAGGGGGGGCAATCAAAACGAAGCCCTCCAGGCCTGGCTCCCTGTCCAGGGAAGCCAGGCAGAATTAAACTTAGATATAACTAAATTTAGCAGAGGCCTACAAAGGGCAAGGGGCCAGTTCAGCCTGGAGTATGAACTCTGGGCCTCCCTCATGGCCTCTGCACAGACCTGGTGCTGGATGGGCTCCAAGGTGTTCCTCACTCAACGATGTCCTGATGCAGAATGAGGGAGAAGGGGCTGGCACCACACTCTGCCAGCCCCTCCTCCTTTCCAGCAAATTCTGCAAAATTAACCAATCTCTTCTCCGAGGGGAGGAGACAAAATTGCTCCACCATCCAACAAGTTGGAGGGTGAAGTGTATTATTTTCAATAGCAGAGGAATAGTATTCCTTCCCTATGTTTTTTTGGGTTAAATTTGAAACTTGTTTTTTATTTATATGAGTTTCTTGGAGTGCCACTAAGTCATACTTCCCTTTTCTTATCTGATTGAACACCTTTTTTTCTTTTATTGGGACAGTTCAAACTGTTGACATTATTAATCCAACACTTTAATTGCATCATTATTCTTTATTTATGAACTTTCATCTAATATGCCTAAGTCCAGTTGAGGAACAGTCAAAGTTGTTATGGTCGGGGAAAGGAATCTTGCTCTTTTAGACTCTTTATTGTTTTCTTCGTCTGGTGATTTATCTCTTTCTAGGTCTCTTTTCAGTCTCTTGTAGAAATCCTTAGCTTTCTCCTCTGAAGTTATCCAAACTTTCTCATCTTTATATGAAATCATCATTCCTTCAATTATTTCCCATCTGAAGCGAAGAGCGTGATATCTTCACATTGTAGTATCATCACATATCTATCCCCCTCTCCCAATGTTCTACTGCATATTATTTGTACAATAAAAAGGGCTCTGATGGTGAAATAAAATATATTTATTGGGAAAGCATGGGTGAAGTACATGGAGAGGCTGGCGTTGGTTATACTAGTGGTTTGAATTGGGGAAATTGTTTAAAATTCTTGTGCTGAAATACCTGCATTTAGTTCTATATAACAAATCAGGACACAGGGTAATCAAATGATCAGTCAAATAGGGTTAATAAGCAAACAGTAAACCTGCTGTCTAATTCCTTCAAACTGACAGCTCTGTTTAAGAGAGGACAGCCTATATTTGCAAGAACATTTACAACTTTGGTATGTTGTACCTCAGTTCTTCAGTGTTTCCCAACCTTTTTTGAGCTGTGGCACACTTTTAACATTTAAAAAATCCGGGTACACACCACCAACCAAAATGACACAAAATGACACTCTAACACAGTAAAGAACGGCTGGGGGGTGGTGGCCTGCTGGGAGCAGCTGCTGGGAGTGCTGAAGCCGGGGGAGGGGGAGGAGCCAGGCCGTGCCATGCCCCGCCCCTCCCCCCAGCTTCAGTGCTCTCAGAGCTTCTCCAGCCTTGAGGAGGTAATGCCAAGTCAGCGGTGGCAGAGCCAGCACAATGCTGGCTTGGCACTGCCCCCTCAAGGCTGGAGAAACTGTGGGAGAGCTAAAGCCAGGGTGAGGGGGCGGGGCATGGCATGGCCTGGCTTCATCCCCTCCCCCAGCTTCAGCTCTCTCACAGCTGAAGCTGTGTGGAGGAGGAGGAGCATGAGTGGTGGACGGGCTTCAGTGGGTGGGGCTCCTCCACGCGGCTTCAGTGAGCAAGGGGCGGAAGTCATGGTGGATTGGAGGCTGGCAGGGGAAACAGCCAAAGGAGGTGGCGCCTCGGCCTCTTCTTCTTTTTCTTCGCCGCCACCTGGCCCTTCCTCCTCCTCCCCCAAGCAGCAGGAGTTCAGCAGGAGGAGGGGGGAAGGAAGGGGGCAGAGAGCTTTTCTCGTGGCACAGCAGGAGGTCCGTCACAGCACACTACAGCGATTGGGAAACACTGCTTTAGATCATTTTAAGCTTTTGAATATTTCAATTTATTCCATTATGTCTTAAAAAAAACCCCAGTTTAAGACTTAGAGGACAGTTCTTACAACTACACTGCATCAAAACTATTAACATAATATGTGAATATGGTTGTTTAAAGACCAGCTTCACTTACATAAAACTGCATGCATTCAATTTTATCATATAGCCCATGGTCCATACTTTAGTAAGAATTGCAAGAATTATTGGCAAGCCATCTGATTGAAATGTGAGGCTTGCCTCAAATCTTAAAAGGGAGGTCCTTTCATAAGATTTTTAGGCTCCTGTAATTATTATTATTTTTACTATTCCACCCTCAGAGAGAAGGTTGTGTCATATTTCTGTTTGATAAATTGAGCTGCTCTCTCACTAGAAGACCTGGGGGGGGGGTTTGGGGTTTTTTTTTCACCTGGAACTGAAACAGTTCTCAATAGCCCTGTAAAGTATCATGTAAGGGGAAGCCATAACTGAACAAAAATATAAGTATCGCCTTGCTGGATCAGCATGTTAAGGCCCATGGATTTCAGCACAGTTTGTTTCTGAACACATAGAAAATAGGATACTTCTGGAAGTTCACAAGCTGAGCAGCATTCTCCTGTTCTTTGTCTCTGTTACTATAATCAGAAGCAAAGCAAAGTCAGTCTCTAATGATGAGTCTGTATTTACATGGAAGCAATTTCAAAGTTTTATGAGGCATAGCTCCAAACAGGATTGCTCTTGGTTGTACTTTCCCCCGCCTCCTCTCACTTGCTTTTCTGCTCCTGGTTGTCTAGTTTATTTATATCACATACTTGGTTTCAGAAATTGGATTCACGTTGTTGTTTTTTTACTAAATTTAAATAAAATGTAAATTCAAATAAAACATAAAAAGTTATTGACAAAATGCATTTTGTTACTTTCATTATTTTATATTGATATTCTTGCATTTGTACATTTGTATCTAGGCACATTTAGAACTCTTGACTGAGCCAGTATTGGAAATGCTCAATATAATTGTACTAAGAAATCAAGCAAAAAATGAAATCTGCAGCATGATTTCATAATTAAATTCCTCAAATAAAAAAGAAATTATTTCAAACTCATACTCTAATTCATTTCATTTGATTTTGTTTATTTAATTAATATTCCCTCTTTCTTCCAACATGATATCCATGATAAGAATACAAAATATGGTTTAATAACGTTATTTGAGATCTGTAAATTCCTGAATTCTAAAATGGGGACCATACTTCATTAAATTTATTAGTAACTTTTGGTCTTCACTCCTATTACAATTTTATACATGTCTTCTAGTGTTTTACTATTGTGTACAAATTTAACCATAATTCTATAATGGACAGAATATAACAATGTTTTATAGTTGGGAAGTAAAATATTTACAGTAGTAAATACTAGGCCTGTTATCGAACGGAAAAATGCATTTTGGAAGTAGAATCAGATAGTGGGTTTGCTCTGGTTTTGGATGCGAATCACTTTCGATTTTTAAGTGATTTTATCAAAATGGATTCGGATGTGTTCCGATAATTGGAAGTATTCGGAAATAGCATCCGCGATTGTGCAATGCATGAAAATCAGCTGAAGGAAGAGTCAAAACTATGGGGAATCCTGTTTCCATCCATTTTGACCACTAGTAATAACAAAACTAGCCACTTGTACAAAATATTAACCACTGTTAATGCATTAAGAAATAATTTTTAAAAATGGGACACTCAGTTCTTCAGTGTTTCCCAACCTTTTTTGAGCTGTGGCACACTTTTAACATTTAAAAAATTAAAATGACATCTGAGCCCTTTCTGAGAATGGCGACAAAGCTCTCGGAATGGCGAATCCATTTCCTGTTTGGGACGCTGTTCTCGATATTGCTTCAATTATCGGAAGTCCGAAAAAAAACATCCAAAAATTGGAAGTATCTGATTATTGGAAACAGGCCTAGTAAATACATAAGATACACTCCTTTGTGTTTTAGCAGCAGATGAGCCAATAAATTCAGCAATAATTTAAAAAATTCCCTTCTAGCATCTAATATCTCATGTCTGGTCTTTTTATTCCTGTGGTTGCTCCACAATACTATTTGATACTGGTTTTTCTTCATTAGTAAAGTTTTTTAAAACAATTATCTCTTGCAAAACTCTACTCTGCTAAAATATTTTTTCAGCACCCACCAAATAACAGATTATTGGGGATAGGTTTTTTTTAATTTGGAGAGGATTACTTTGAAGCTTTTATCAATTAATTTAAATGTAATTAAACTGCATATAAAATTTCAAACAACTTTTGTTAAAATATAAAGATCCCCCCCCCCCCCCACACACACACAAATATACATTATTGCCTTAGAAGAATTCAAACTAGGGATGCAAGTCTTCATTCATTTCCTTCTTACATTCCAGAACTAAGAATTCCATTTGCACATGTTCTTCACTTCTTTTCTTGATTGAGGACTTTTTCATATATATATATATATATATATATATATATATATATATATATATATAATTTATTATTATTATTATTGATGGTGACAATTTTGAATATTCTTTGCTTTCTTAAATCAGAACAATGTGTATGACCATGCATTGAAAGGGAAAATGCTTGGAATGAGACACACTCAAGAAGAGCAAGCTTGGAGTGCTATCATAACACTGGCTTGAAATACTCTGTGATTCCATTTTAATTGCCATATCACCATCCTATAGAATCCTAGGATCTGCATTTTAAAGAGGGTACTAAAAATTAGCAGCTGGAGATCGCAAGGAGCAAAACTCCAGGACTACACTTGGATCAAGTGATAATCTGTCAGCCAAAAATCCATCTTAATGATACCTTTACTGAATTCACAAAAAGATGCAAAATGTATCTCACTAGATTTTGAAGTGTCACAGTCTTCATTGTCAGGCAGAGACCATAAGCTGGCAAATGACAGGAGTGACATTATGTTTAATGTCTCTGCATGTTGTTAGGAAATGTATATAGTCTTCTCGGGGTTGTAATTTGTACTGAGTGGAATCCAAGGCAGTACATTTTTCAAGTTACTTTGTGATCCTCTTCCCATATGTTATTTTACCATCTCCACTTAAAGAAACTAATAAGGTCAGCAATCATTAGTAAGATCACCAATAAATGGCAGATGCTGTATGCTACATTTCTCCAAGAAAAGTATTATTTGAATATTCATCACATTGAAGCAGGGAAGTGTTTGATAGAGTAGAGCTCAGTCTGACTCAGTTCTGAAATGACATGGATGATTTCCCTACCTACCCCACACTGTTAAATGTGTCTGTGTTACTTGTTTGTACTCAACATTCAGTAGATTTGCCATCATGCTCTAATCACTAGGCACTGCCCACCATCCCGCCCCCATGTTTTTTGTGATGAAAAAACCTTCTCTCTTTGAAATATTAGCTGTTATGTGTCTTCAATTCCAATAGCAAGGAAGCAGGCAGGCAGGCAGGGAGGCAGGGAGGGAGGGCAAGTGGAAATGCATTCTCTCTCTATCTCCTGCCCCACAGTTAAGGGTGTGGACCTTGGAAAACTATAACTGCCAGGACTGCATAGTATGGATCTATGGTATTTAAAGTAAAGTCCAGCTGCATTCATTTCATAGTGTAGATGCACCCAAAGAAGTTTCATGGACCTTGGCAAACTCCAATTCTCATGGAGATATGGCATTTGAAGTCAGATCCAACTGCATTCGTTCCACTGTGTAGAGAGAACGGCATGGACATTGGGAAACTATAACTCCCAGGAGGACTCTATTGCATGGAGTCATGGCATTTAAAGTAGGGTGCAATGGCATTAATTCCATATTGGAAATGCAACAAGAGAAGCATATGGACCTTGGAAAACTATGACTCCCAGGACTGCACAGCATGGAGACATGGCATAATAATAATAATAATAATAACATTTACAAAGGGTCCCAACTACATTTATTCCACAGTGCAGATGCACCTAAAGAAAAATATGGATCTTGCAAAACTATTAACTCCCAGGAACCTATAGTTTGGAGCTATGGTATTCAAAGTGGGGTCCTACAGCATTCATTCCACAGTGTAAATGCACCCAGAGAAGGGGATGGAGCTTGGGAAACTATAACTCCCAGGACTGCACAGCAATGAGACATGGCATCATCATCATCCTTCTCTCCCATGCAACACAAGGCACAGACATGTCATAGAAGGAAGGGAAGGGAAGGAATATTGTTCTGTGATTATATCTGCGCCTTGTGTTTTTAATACTAGTAATTCATACATTGCTTTTATTCTGTGTATTCTTTATTAATACTTTCAATGGATAAGCAGTTTGTCTAATTATTAATGAATGCGAGCCATCACTTCACATAGTCATTTACTAAGAAAACTTGAAAAGGTATCTCTGCTTTCAACTTCCACAAATTAAAAAACAGCAATGTTCCAGACAAAAGGTAGAATGTGAGAACATGAGCAAAGCCATGTTTAGATTTTACCACTGAGAAATGAGATTGAAGAGTTAATGTTACTGCTGCCTGTCTTCCAGGCCCCACAACAAATGCACAGTGTGTCCAGAAGTTTTTTGTATCATCACTGCTTATATTTTTAGATGTCTTGTTTATATGCTTTAACATAAGTTGGTTTCATTGTTAAGACAATCCAGGAATGCCAGAGGTGAACCTTCATTTGTTTGAAAATGATCTAAACAGATGAAAGACTTCCTTTCCTTGTTTGATCTCTTTTTTCCTGGCTTTCAGTAAACAGGAAAGTTTCTGGTTGTTTAAGAATGATGGAATTTATCTCTGCTTTTGTGCTTGCATCCTTCAGACCATTTAAGTAATTGTGTCAGGATCTTGCTTCCAAATGAATGTAGTATATGGTAACTTCATCTATACAAGTATGACATAATGAAAACTTTATTCTTAGTGTTCCAAATTTGTGCATTGAAAAGACTTGCAACCATAAATGCATAAATGCATTTTATCTCCATAACTTTTGCTTTCCTTCTTCTATTCCAGAAAGAAAAGAAAAAAAACCCCAAAGCTTGAGTACATGAGAATTTTCCTATTGGATCATTATACTAATGTTTAAAAAACTCATTAACCTGTTTCTAATCTAGTACCTCACAAACTGTATATGAATTTGTTGGGTTTCCCTGATTGTGTTCATGGGAATTTACTTGTTGAATCATCAGACTAAAGTCTCAGTAGTCTCACATCTTGTTTCCTGGCCTTATAAATCACATATGAAATAGATTGCTTTCTCCAAATGTGCAGGATAACGTTTGCCATTCTATTTGAGACTTTAGTCAGATTGAATTGTCCCACTTCAGGTGCAGCTGATTGGCATGCTAGAGTCCCAAAACATAAATATATTGTGGAAACAGACCCAAATAATTTTGCCAAGCCTTCACTTTTTAAAACTTGCTAGTCTAATTCTTCCAGTTCAAAAGCAAGCACACAAGGGCAACAATACCCATTGTATATTTATGCCATATTTATGCCATACATTGGATATTCAAAGATACAACTCTGAGCTACACAGAAACATTATGAAGTATGGTCAGGCTATTTGCTAACATGAGGATCTTGTGAACTATCCCAACTTGGACTTCAAGTCCCATCTGCTCCAGCCAGGGGGTGTGCTATCATCAGGGACAATGGATATACATTGTTGGTATGGTTGGATTCACCTGGATGCCTTCATGCATCCCACACACAATTTAGAATGGGATAAGAGGAGATGGACACATATTTTCTTTTGAAATGATGCTAACATCTGAGTCAATTACTTTACTGAATCTAAGTGCATATCTATATTTATAAAACAGATTTTTTTAAAAAAAACAGACACACTTAGTGGAATGCCGGCTATCCGCACAATGCACCAATATTGCCAATGTGTGTTGTGGTCCCCCCCCCCCCAAACTAACTTTTCCCTTCTTTGAGGAAGTCTGGACAGTGGGATTGAATCAAATTTGGTTGAATTCTCTATCCAGACTGGATATTGGTACCTAGCCTTTCCCATCACTTACCAATGACTAGAAAGAAGGAGGAAAGATTGTGCAGTCATGTATGCATTTCTTACAATGTTACAATGAGGTGCTGATGCTACAAGGGAGGAGAGGAGATTACTTCTCTCATTACTGGTCACATGGATTTTGATGTCTAGAGAGGCAGCCCTGATAGTGAGGCATTCCTGATCTACTTGCAACTGTAAACTATCTCTGAGGCCCCTGTCGAATCTGACATCCAATTGAGACATGACTCGTTTCTTTAAAGAATTATCATCTAAGAATTGATTGTGGGATGGTAATGGAATCTAAAACAGGAAGAGCTGCTTGTCATGGCAAGATGACTAACAAAACAAAGTGGAAATTAATATAGAATTAAAGAAATGAGTATGGCTCACAGAGTTACAATATAATTAAATAAAATGGGACGGAAGAAGGAATATCAAAGAAAATAACACAGAGAGTTGAAAAGAAATATCAGGGAACATGGCAGAAAAGGTAAAGAAACAGGTGGGGGCTTGAACTATTTCAAAAGAGCAAAGGATCAATTTCTACCCTGCTCTTTTCTGGCAATATTCTGTCATAGTAATCTTTGAATTAGCATTAACTGATTAAATGAAAAGTAGCTATGATTTTTCTCTCCCAGAAAGTCTGCCTTTAGTGTTATACCGTAATTGCTATAAAGGCTACACATATACTTGCAAAAGATTAACAATCGGATGGGGAAACGTTAATAATTGTAGTGTTTCTCAACCTGTAGGTATGAAGATAGGGTCACAATCAAGGTGTGACTTGGAGGTAAAATCTTTATCCTTGATCTTGATCACTCTGTTTCTAATCCCATGAAATAGTCGGTGTCCTTATTCAATTTGATAGAACATAAGATATTTTAAGGAGAAAACAATTAGCAACCTGCTGGTAGCCATCAAGTAAAAATTATTTAAGCCCAAAAGCACAATTGAAAGACATTCAAAAATACTTCTGAAAGGTTCTGAGAATGAAGAGAAAAGCAGAAGAACACACCATGTAACTCCCTTTAAAGGAAGCTTCTCACCTCCCTCAGTTCACCCATAGTTGGCACACAAAGATTTATTAGTTGCTTGATATGGGCAGTTATTTTAAATGGATGGCCTACATTTTTAATACTCTAATTTATATACTATTCTTGATTTATTGATTTATTTATTGTTCGAACTTATATACCGCCACTCCCCAAAGGCTTGGAGCGGTTTACAAGAAATCAGTACAATAACATACAACAATTTAAAACCAAATTTAAAACCAAATTTAAACCAGATTAAAACCAGATTATAATTCAAAAGCCTTCCAAAACAAATATGTTTTGCATGCCCTCTGGAAGGCAGGCAGTTCCCGCAGGGCTCGGACTTCGTCAAGCAATGCATTCCACAATGAGGGAGCCGTCAGACGAAAGATCTTGGGATTGGGAACTTCCAACAGATTTTGATCTTCAGAACAAAGTGATCTCTGGGGTTGGTAGAGGGTAAGACGGTCCCTCAAATGCACAGGCCCTGGACCATGTAAGGCCTTGAAGGTAAGTGCCATCACTTTGAAGATGATTCAGTGTTCAATCGGTAGCCAGTGCAGTTGCTGGGGAATGGGAGTTATATGGCATCTCGCATTCTGCACCAACTTGAGTTTCTGAGTCACCGCCAAAGGTAGGCCGATGTAGAGGGCATTACAGTAGTCTACTCTTGAGATGACCGTAGCCTGGATCACTGTAGCCTGGTCGCTCCTAGACAAATAGTGGGCCAGTCGCCTAGCCTGACGCAGATGGAAAAATGCGATTTTGCTCACATTTTTCCATCTGTTTTAAACTTTCAATGTATAAGTTAACGAGTTTAATTTATAATTGAATTTTTTACATTTATTGCCTTTTCTTCTCAATAATATAAGATCCATAGAATTCTTGTAATTTGCCTATATGTTGACTCACTATTCAATAATTGATTAAATAGGTCTATTTTATTTGTGACTAATCAGTAGAAATGATGCATTTTTATTTATGTTTTCACCCCTTTACTTTGGAAGCTATTTTGTGGCCCAACTATGGAAGAAAGGAGAAATGAAATGTTTCAGAAAATTCAAGGCCATTTTTGGCAGAGATACAGTTTATAGAGTGCCATTAACGTTTTGAAATGGAATCCCTAAAACTTTGGTCTAGCAGAGTAGGCAATCAAAAGCAAAAACAACCAGTCTCCTTGAGTGAATCAAAAATCTTTTATTTTCAGCGTGGCCACACAGAGACGGGAACAGCTTAAGACAGCAAGGGCCTTCAAAGAAAGAGCTGCCCACACCGTTACAATCTCTTTGTTTTCTTTTTATACACTTTTTACTAGGCCATGGTGTAAACCTTTCTCCCCACACCCCTTATCCAATCAGGTTCTTTAAAACATGCTTTTCTCATTGTTTGACCCTCTCAGCATTTCTAACTATAAGCTCTACATACGTAGCGCCAGCATATATAAACATCTTATTATTTGTATCTAGATAAACATTGAATTGCCAGGTCATCTTGTTTGCTCTGATGTTTGGCATCCTGTGTATCTGGAACACACAATCTCCCTCTGGCCTTCATCTTAGTTCCCTTTTTCCAAGAGAGGCACTTTTATATTTTAAACTAACGTTTTCAGCATTTTGCACTATTTAAGCTCATTAACCCCTTTCAATTTCCCCCATGTTCTTGTTTTCATTTTATTCATAAACTATATATCCGTGTATATTATTTGAATTTAGGTTTATGTGAATATTTGGATGTGTGAATGGATCAAGATAACAGAAATAAAAGAAAATATTGATGTTTCATAGCTAAGACCATGAAAAGCACATACAATTATGGTTTCGGTACAAAACATTCAAATGTACAAATTTTGTACAGAATAAGATCTGAATTGCAAACAGGTTTGTGTGTTTCATTTGAATTTTATAGAAAAATGCTAAAATCACAACATTATTTTAGCCTTGTTCAGTGGAGAATACAACAGCAATTAAGAAGCTGGTCCTGCTTACCCTTTTGTACTTTGTTGTTTTACTATTTTTGCTCAGTCCTATAGAAATCAAACAATCATCCAGTTGAGTTGTTGTAGGTTTTTGGGGCTGTATGGCCATGTTCTAGAAGCATGTGCTTCTAGAACATGGCCATACAGCCTGAAAACCCTACAACAACCCCATGATTTTGGCCATGAAAGCCTTTGAAAATACAATCATCCAGTTATCACAAAAGATTACATTTGATTGTGAAATGCCCAAATTATTACTTTAATTTTATCAAACTTTAAGGACCAGGAACCTATGGGCATATTTACTGCTTCCATGAACCTTTGGAACATAGGCTCACGTTTACACAACATACAAACTCCCAAAGATTTTAATATCATTATACTAAACTTCAGAGATTTTGAGAACTGAATTTGCTAGTCCATATATACTTCTTGTATATGTAAGTAAAATATACATGCTCTACCATGTAAAACTATTTCTTTAATTATTGGTTAAGTATACAGGCCAGCATCACTTTTTTCCCAGACTTCGATAGACTGAAAAACTAGGGTCAGGTATTATTCAATTGTTTAACCCTGCAGTGTATTGAAGAATAGCTTAAATTAGCAACCTACATTGATTAGGCCTACTGGTACCATGGTCTTCCATGTAACAATCTAATCTGTTATCTGAGACCGAATATCCTCTCAATATTTACTTATGGAAAGAGTCAGAGGTCTCTGTGAAAATGAGTTTACTTGCTCCTATTATTCAGTTGATTACCACTGCATCTTATAATTAACCTCATATTTTAGCATGAACATCAAACAGCTTCAGAGCCTAGAGAAAAAAACAAGAGTTGGTTTCTTATTTTTTATGAGCACCAATCTAAGTTGCATAAGGTATTAAATACTTAGATTAGCATTTTAAAAGCCTTCATTCAAGATCTAGTCATGTGAAAAGTCTTCATCCCTCTTCATCTGCATAACAAAATGCATCAGTCCATTCAGTAGGGCTAGGATACAATGCAGTGCCAGCAATAATATTAATTCAGATATGTAGCCCCATCAACAAATGGCTTGTTTAAAACTTGGGGCTTTGTTGATATTCATTACATTTATAATGCCTCCTTTCTCAAAAAAAGACACTTGATGTGCATGATACTCATGCTTCCCATTTCTATCCTCATAACAATCCTGTGAAGTAGTAAAAACTGAGAGGGAGATTCATCCATGGTAGAATGAGATCACCAAACACTCTTTTTATTATATAATACTGTATTATGATCTTTCTATTAAAAATCTAGAAGGCTCTATTTGGGAAAGCATATTTCTTGTAGTTCTTGAAGTTTATGTAGCTTGCCAGATTATTATTATTATGTTTATTTCTATCCTATTTTTCTCTCCATATAGAGACTCAAAATGGTTCACAACTAAAAGCATGTTAATACAGCTTAAAATATACAAATATACTAATATTAAAACAGTATTAAACAACATTTAAACAATCCAGGTTAAAACCATAAAAACATATAAAAGCACACCACAAAATCACAGCAGGTCTTAATGGTCTTAAACACCTTAATCTTTAAAAGCCTGCCTGATTAAAAGGTGTTAGCCTGCCACCAGAAGGACAGCAGGTAGGTAGCTATTCCCGCTTCCCCGGGTGGGGAGTTCCAGAGTCAAGGGATAGCCACCAAGAAGGCCCACTCTCTTTCAAATGACACTGGTCTATAGTGATTAAGACCCAAGAGATCCAGGAAGAGCTTTTTCAGCAGTGGTCTAACTACTGCTTCTTTTATTTTTTTTAATGAATAGTTTTTATTAGTTTGTTTTACATCAGTGGTAAAATCATATAGGTAGCGATAGGATAGGAAAAAGAGAAAAGAGAGGGCAGGGGGAGAGAAGGGAGATAGAGGGGAGGGGAGTGATGGGGCATAAATTGAACAGTGAAGAAATAAAGATACATCTTATGGTTGATCTTCCAGTCAGGTCAACTGGGGATTCAGTCCTTATTTGAAGTTTTTTATTCTATGGTCTGTTTCGCATCCTTTGGTCTTCTTCCTTGGTGGTTTCATTTTAGTGTTATTGAATCTTTGTTTCTTTTATATATGCTCTTACTGACTGCCAGTTTATTCTTTTTTTTAGACTTTGATTATTTACTATACTTTTTAGTATATCAAGGTCCATGAGTTCATTTAATTTGATAGCCCAATCTATTGGTTCTGGAATGTTCTCATTCTTCCAGTTTCTTGCCAGGACTATCCTGGCTGCTGCCGACATATAGTAAAATATTTTATCGTTATTTGTTTCCATTTCTCCTTCGGTTAGGTTTAGCAAGTAGTATTCCGGTTTCAGTTCGATATTGATCTCTAAAATCTTTTGGACGTGTGTATGAATTTTCTTCCATTTTTTTTTAATTTTGTGGCATGTCCACCAGCTATGTATGAATGTACTTGTCTGCTCCTTACACTTCCAACATTTGTTCCTTAGGTTTTTATAGAATTTAGCCAATTTTTGTGGAGTTAAATACCAACGGTAAAAGATTTTAAAACAATTTTCCGTTACAGTAGTTGCCCTAAAGTACTTTGCATTCTTCCTCCATATTGTTTCCCACTCGCTTAATAATATGGAATGGCCGAGATCCTGCACCCACTTGATCATATTCTCTTTTATTAGCTCCGTTTCAGTATCCCACTCTAATAATTTGATATATAATATCCTTATTTGTCCTTTTTCTTTCTTCATTACTATGTCCCATATTGTTTCTTGTTGGTTAAAGTTATTTTTGCGGTCGTCCCTAAAATAGTCTTTTAGCTGGGCATAGTGGAACCAGGATAGGTCTATACCTGAATCTCTGAGATTTTCTAGAGATTTTAGTTTCCATTCTTTACCTTTTCTTTCTGTAAGAGTCTTGTAAGTATGCCACTCTGTCATCGATATTTCTCTCTTATGCTGTGCTTCGATTAGGGAAATCCATAAAGGTGACTACTGCTTCTTTTAAACAGGATGGAAAATTCTTTTCCCTGAGAGATGCATTGATAATTGGTTGTATATCAGATAAAATTGCCTCTCCTCCCTGGAAGACCAGTCAAGAGGGACTGTCCTCCATATTTGCCCCAACACATTGTTCACATCAACAGCGCACACGAATTGAAACTGATCCAGTGTAGTCCCTCTCACAGAATTGCTGGACACCTTGTTATCTATTTCTGTTGTCTCTTATGTGAAAGATTTTATCCATGAAATGGCTATTAAATACACTACAGTGAGGTGCTGAAGGTTCTAGCAATGTGTTGTGGGGGTGGGGGGTACGTTGGTTAAACTTCTTCCCACTCTGAATAGCTCAGCTGGACATGAATCCACAGACACAGTACATGCAGAGAAGAAAGCTTTTACATTTCACTTGTGAAGTATTTTGACAGAGACCTGGCTCCCTTCATTCTGTCTGGTCTGAGGTGTGCAGAAAATTCATTATTGAATCACAGTATATAACAGTGCAGTACCATAGGAAACCTGCACAACTCTAACCAGAAATAAAAAGACTAGATTATGATTGAAGTGGGGTGGGGAAAATTCAGAAATATGGCTCCACTAGTGTGGAGGGCAGCTGTGAATATAAGAAATCACAACCATGTGCAGGCATATCTATGATGATGATTTCTATTAGAGCTGTGGAAAAAATTGTTTGTGCCTCATATGTTGGATCTATTTCGTAAGATCTGTACATACAAGACAATATTAAGAAACATGAAGTGTACCCAATCAAAAAACTTGACTTTCGCAAGAAAGTCAAGACCTGGTTATTTGAGCAGGCATTTGTTGATGAAATATAAGGCTTAATTGGATACAAGGAATGACGACGATGTGATGGAAACTGATTTCAACATGACGCTGAGGCTGCAATTGTATGTTTTTAATTGTTAAATTGTTTTTATATGTTTTTTCGGGGGGGGGGGGGGGGGGACTTGTTGCTGTGTCGTATTGAGGGCAGAGACTGCCTGTGTAAACCGTCCCGAGTCGCCTTCAGGCTGAGAGGGGCAGTATAGAAATGTGACAAATAATAAATAAATAAAATACTAGCCTATGACTTTTAGTTAAAGTTTAGCAAACCTTGAAAGTTCTCAAAAGTCAGTTTTATTTTCAGCACAAGCAAACTGTACTGGTACAGTGAAGGCAAAAATGCAATTTGTTAGGAATTATGGGATTTGTAATCTGAAACTTAAAACCAAGTTTCATGTCTGCAGAGCATCAGGAAAACAGCTGAGCACAGCCCATAGCAATGTGGCATTTTGAGAACTTACATATCAGGAAAGGAGACCAGCCATGCCAAGGTATTAAGGCATCTTACTTTATTGAAGTAACACACAGCAGATATAAAATCATAAAACATGAACAAAGCAGAAATAAAAACAACACTAAAAGAATCAAAATGGAATACATTTATATAGTGAAGAAACTAAAGCTTAAACTCCTCCTTCTTTATGAAAAGTGATTGGATAGAGTCATAAAATTGTCATCAGCAATGGGCTGAACCAAGCTGCGAGAATTACACCCACTAATTTAAAATTGTTTATCTTACAACATCCTTGTTCCCAGAGACAGCAAATGTTTACATTTCAGAGCACCAGCACCATCATGGGAACATGGAGATTCAGATCATTTGTTTATTTAAGCTAAGCAACAACATTGAACTTTCTCAGCTAACTAGTAAAACAACAGCTCTCCTGAATACATGAGGGAGAGAAATAAGCATTAGTGACTCTATTTTTGAACCTATATCATTTTGCAATATATCAATATTTCAACACAATTCCTATTTAAATTAAAGAGAGCCAGGTTGCCTGTTGCCATTGTGGGAGGGCAAGGAAATAGAGGGGGAGACTGAGAAAGACACATTAAGCAGGCAGCCCTTTTCTTCTGATGTGAACAGAATTTTGGGAAATGTAGTTTGAGAAGGTGAGGACCCCTTTGGCAGCTCATTCTAATGGCTCTGCTCTAAACTACATTTCCCAGAATTCTGCTTACATCAGAAAACCATGAGGTAGGGGATAGTTATTGTCCATCCATAGAAGCAGGCAGACATGTACTTTAGAGTTCCAATAAATTATCCGAAATGCTACTAGACTCGCAATGTGCCCCTCCCTTGCCCATTTGTGCCCCCCCCCGTATTTTTGACCTCTCCCATAAATCTCCCCCCCCTTCAGTTTCATACCTGTTACAATATCCTGTGTATTAAAATACATTTTAAACTGTTTTCTAATCTACTTTTAAATAACTATTTTACTGGGGAGTTGTCCTTCCACTCCCAGGGCACTTGTGCCCGCTTTGTGCTGGTCAGTGACTGTAATAAAGTTTTGTTGTTGCCAATAAATTATTGAATCTGCAAAGATAGTAAATCTGTGCTGGACTTTGAGGAAATCCATAAATTGAAGTTCTATGGTATGTTGTATGTCATATACTGTAGAGACATTCAAGAGGATAGCTGTTGTGGGGTTTTTTTAAAAAAAGAATTTTTTGTCAATTTTTTAAATCCCCAAAAAGCAGTAGATATGCAAATCTTCCTGAAACTTGGTAAAAATATGTTCTAATTACCCTGTGTCATTGCAGACAAAATCAAGGAGATAACTCTTGTGGGTTTTTTCAAATATACAAAATTGTTTGTAAAAATGTTTTTAAAATTCCCCAAAAATCAGTGGATGAGGGAAACATTCTGAAACTTGGAGTTGGGGGGGGGGGGGCAGTGATAAATGTGTTCTACAATTGTAAGAAGTTTCATCCTGATAGGTCTAACAATGAAGAAGAAAGGAGCCCCTGAACTTTCCACATTGGAATGATTACTCAATGAAAAAGTAACAAAAAATGTGTTACTTCGTTATAGTTATGATACAGACCCCATACAATATTTTTTTCCAGTAAATTAATTATGGGGTTTAATCTGAAAACAGTCCAAGGTACTGAGCATGTAAATTTCTAGATGAAATATGGAAAGGTTTCGCTGTCCCGGTGACCTGGAAACCACTAGCTGATTTTTTCTGTCTAAGCAACTGAACTATTCCTGCTTAAGACATTTTACTTGGAGATGACAGGGACTGGACATTGGATCTTTTGGATCTCTTCAGACTAGCGTTTGGCTAGCCTGAATGTAGATGCATATCAGCGTCCGAGCTAAGTTCTGTAATCTGCTGGCTACTGGCTATGTATTGCGTGTTTTATCGAATTTTACTATATGTTTTAAAGTGTGTTTTATTGCTACTGTGATCCGCCCCGAGCCTGCAGGGAGGAGCAGAATATAAAACCGAATAATAAATAAATAATAAATAATAAATAAAATACCTGGCATTAGCTTATGGTCCTTTCCCAAGTGAAATATGATGAGAAGGCATCAAAGCCAGTGGAGCCATGCTAGATCATTTATTTATTTATTTACATCATGTTTACCCCGCTCTTCTCACCCTCGCAGGGGGACTCATGCAGAGGTATAGCTAGCAGTCGCCATGCTAGGGATTTTTTAAAAATATATCTTAAAATGTATTAGTTGCAGTATACTTTGTGATTCTCTTGTGATTCATAAATCTGCCCCAGGAAACAATCTGCAAATTACTTTCTGAGCCTATTTGATCTTAAGACAAACATTTGCTTGGGAGAAGGCTGGGAAAGAAGCACAAATTGCTGGTTTGTGATACTATATATATTCTGATTTTTCAAGTGTTTACTTGTTTTTCCTTTTCTGAAAGCCTTACATATTAGATTACGGGTTTAATATAATATATCCTGGTCAGATAACATACCAAAGCTTCCATATTTCCCTAAGAAGTGGTTAGACACAGATTTCCCATAGCTCATAATCAAAGCTTTGAAACTGTAGCATTTGTGATAGAATAAACTCCATTAACTTGTTTTATTAGTACTGTGTGCAGTGAGGAGGATAAATTCTGTTGAAACATGATGAAATGACTAACAGGGTTTCATCAGAATATGGCAGAGTGTTTTCATTTCACATAGAATATATGCTGTTCACATTAACAGGTATGGGTTTGGATTTTTTAAAAGAAGAAAATCTTCTCCCTTCGAGTAGCACAGAAACCTAAATAATGTTTAATATACAGGGCGAATACAAACAAAATACTTGTTAACTTGTATTTGCTTACACCTTTGTTGCCTCTATCTAACTTTATATTATTCTGTTTCCTGCGCTGTTTTTCTAAACTGCTGAAAATAAATCAGTAAGCAGCTGGTTGACCCAGAATCCTAAGAAAGTCAGAGTAGCTTTGATTGATTCACAAGAACCTGTTACATTTTTATAGAGCTATACACCAAACTGAGCATTAAAGAATACTCTTTGAATATGCCATGTAAACAAGATGCACCCAAAACCAATTGTGTTTTACTGTGTTCCACTATATCTTTCCCCGTTCAATTTGATATGTATATTGATACATGGTGCATCTGAACCAAGGCTGATCATTAGGCAGATTGAATCTAGCATCAACTTGCAGTCAGATTGATCCAATCCTCTGAAATAACAAGTTTCTTAATATAGGGACATGGGCTTTACCTTTGAAATCAGGCACAATGAGATTCTATAAATTTGGAAAATTAGTAAGCATATATCTATTATAAGAACCAAATTTATATGGCATAGGAAAAGGAAATTCCACTCTTGTTTTTTTTAAAAAATATGTTTATTAGGGTTTTCCATAGACAGTAAAAGTGGGGGAACAATTCCAGGTAAAGAATAGTAGGAACGACAGAGAAGGGAGAGGGCGGAAGTGGTAGCGGGGGAGGAGGGGGGTAGGAGGGGGGAAGAAGGGGGTGAGGGGGGGTGTTAACTGGGGATGAAGGGTCGGAGGTAGTGGGAGGGCAGGGGGAGGGGGTTAGCCTGCTGTGGAGTAAAGAGGGGGGGCAGTGAGGGCAGTCTCTGGGGGAGGTGGCAGTGTCTTTTCTTGTCCCAGAGAGAAGAAGAAAGCCTCTGGGTCTCTGGGGGGAGGAGAGGTCCTTCCGTCGTGTGAACTGTTGAGCTACAAGCTCATGATTATCCCCTCCTGCTCTCGATAAGAGGGTGAGCGAGGGGGGCTGGATTTCAAGTTGTACAAGATGGACCTCGTGATTTCATGAAGGCTTTCACCGGGGACCAGTCAGTTCTCTTGAGGGGGTATCCTCCCGTTTCCGATAGGTAAAAGGAGAGTTTGTCCATGTCCATGGCTTCTCGTACTTTGTCCAACCATTCCTCCAGCTCGGGGACCTCCTCGCTCTTCCACTTCCTCGCGTAGACTATTCTCGCCGTCGTTGACAGGTACTCAAATAGTTTTTCCGCATTCTCGTCCGGCATGTCTTCTTCAGACGTTAGACCAAGCAGATAGGCTTCAGGTTTGAGTTCCATGGAGAGACCCAGAATCTTTTGTGTGGCAATGTGGATCTTCTTCCAGAATTGCACAGCATGTTGGCAGGACCACCACATGTGGTAAAAAGTGCCCGTCTGGGAAGCGCACTTCCAGCACTTGTTTTGCGTCTCTTTGAACATGAGGCTCAGCTTGTACGGGGTCATGTACCACCGATTGAACATTTTGTGCCAGTTCTCAGTCAGCTCCATCGCGTAGGTGTACTTCAGTTTTTTCTTCCATACTTCCTCCCACTCGTGGAGCGTGATTGGCCTGCCGATATTCTTGGCCCATTTCACCATGCAATCCTTCACCACTTCAGTTTCTGTGGCCCACTCCAGTAGCTTGGAGTATAGTTTGGAGATTCGCTTCTTATGCTTCTTGAGAAGGGGGCCCCAGAAGTTCTCTTTCTCCTCAAAACCCAGGAGTTCATCCTCTTTAAAACACTTCTTGACGTGGTGCAGCTGAAGCCAGGTCACGTTCTTGAAGTGCATCTGGATCTGTTCTAGTGGCTTTAGACGTCTCTTTCCTCCCACCTTACTGGATAAGTCTCCATATGTGGGCCACCTGCTCCAGCCTAACGGGCCTTTCTGGTGCGCTTCCAGGGGGGAGAGCCAGAGGGGTGTGTGGCAGTAGAACCGGTTCTTGTATTTCTGCCAGATTCTTATTATTGCTGCTCTTAGTATGTGTCTTCTGAAGCATCTCCCCTCCTCTTTTCGGTCGTACCAAACAAAGTTGTGCCACCCAAGTTGCAAGTCGAATCCCTCGAGAGCCAGCAGCCCGGCCTTACCCAGGTCCAACCAATCCGCCAGAAAGACTAGTCCGCACGCCTCGAAGTAGATCCTGAGATCTGGTAGGCCCAGTCCTCCTCTCCCTTTTCTGTCAATTAATGTCAGGTATCTGATTCTGGCCTTTTTGCCTTCCCACACAAATTTCAGAATGTCCTTCTTCCAGCTCTCAAAGATGCGATCCGATCTGATGACCGGGATGTTCTGGAACAAGTATAGCAGCCTTGGGAGCACGTTCATTTTGATAGCTGCTATCCTTCCCAGGAGGGATAGCCCTGCCTGCTTCCAATTGTCCAGATCCCTCTGCACCCCTGACCACAGCGCGTCGTAGTTATTCTTCACCAGGTGGGAGTTCTGGGCTGTCAGGTGTATACCTAGATGTTTGATCCCTTTCGATGTCTGGATGCCCGTCAGCCGTTCCAGTTGGTCATGGCGCTTTTTGGGCATATTCTTCGTCAGGATCTTTGTTTTGAACCTGTTTAACCGAAGCCCTGCGACCCTCCCGAACTGCTCGATGTCCGCGAGCCACAAGTGCATGTTGGTCACGGGCTCTTCAACAAAACAGATGAGGTCTTCGGCGAAGGCTCTGACTCTGAAGGAGTGCTTCCCTATCTGCGGGCCTTTCAGGTGGTGGTTAGCCCTATCTTTCTTAGGAGGATCTCTATTGCCAACACGAATATCAGGGGCGACAGGGGGCATCCTTGTCGTGTGCCTTTTTGAATGTGGAATCTCTCCGTGGGCTGACCATTGATCCAGATGCTCGCTGTTTGAGCTTCGTAGATTGCCCCTATGGCTTTTCTGAAGCGCTCACCCATGTCCATTTCCGACATCAGGGTTTGGAGGAACCCCCAGTTCAAGTTGTCGAAGGCCTTCTCCACGTCAAGGGCGAGGAAGGCCACTTCTTTCTTTGGGTGGGCCTCATAGTATTCCATGAGGTCAAGGACTACTCTGACATTATCCCTGGTGTGTCTGCCATTCTGGTCCAACTCCACCCAATCACTGAGCCACATTTTCAGCCTATCCGCCAGGACGGTAGCCATTATCTTGTAGTCAGTGTTGAGAAGGGATATAGGTCTGTAATTGGCCACGATGGAGTCATCTGTCCCTTCCTTGTGAATCACTGAGATATTGGCCTCTCTCCATGATTTAGGAAGAGCCCCTTCCGACATTACTCTGTTGAATATTGTCCTCATGTGGCTGATTAGTTCATCGGGCAGGGCCTTATAGAGCTTCGCCGTCAGGCCATCTGGGCCCGGTGCCTTGTTAGCATCCAGCCCCTTGATTGCCTTCCTGATCTCCTCTTCTGTTATGTCCTTATTGAGAATCGACCTGTAATGCTCTGGAAGTGTCTCCAGGTTCTGGTCTCTCAGATACTTTGTGATGTCCTCTTTCCCCACCCGATCATCTGTATAGAGTCTGGCGACGAACCGCTGGAATTCATCCTTTATGTCATCTTCTTTTGTGAGTAGCTTGTCGCCACAGTGGATGCTGGTGATAACCCCTGCTTGCCTCTTCTTCCGAAGCCTCCTTGCCAGCCACCGCCCGGGTTTATTGGCATTTTGGAAGTTCCGCTGTTTGAGGAACTTCAAGTCCTTGGCCATTTGCTCCAATTCCAGATGGTGTTTCTGGCCCTTCAGGGTGATTAGCTCGTGGGACACTTCCTGATTTTTAGGGGATGCCTTCAGCTTTGTTTCCGCCGCTCTGATTTTCCCCTGTAGGTCGTGCATTTTCTCCTTGCGCTTTCTGTTTATTATCGCGTTATGTTGGATCAGGTGGCCACGAATCACCGCTTTGTATGCGTCCCAGACTATTTCAGGTGGCACTTCCCGGTCGGCATTGAGGTCGAAGTAGTCCCTAGTCAACAGCTTGTATTTCAGGATGTCTTCCTTCTTTTTCAGGAGATTGTTGTTCATTCTCCATCTCCTTGATGGGAGTCTATGGTTCACTATCATTTCCAGGGGGCAATGGTCAGAGAGGTCTCTCGGCATTATGTCTACCTTCGAGACCTTCGTCACCAGTGACCTGGAGAGCCAGATCATGTCTATTCGTGACCAGGACTTGTGTCTGTGCGAGTAGAACGTAAAGTCTTTTTTTCCTGGTTGTGCGCTCGCCAGGCATCCTGAAGTCCGAGGCTGTCTCTAATTTGAAGCATCGTCTTTGGGAGCGATCCACTACATTCGGGGGTCGACCTCTGTTTCTTCCTCCCGTCCAGGGACCTGTCCATATGTGGGTCTACCACCCCGTTAAAGTCTCCCATTAGGATCAAGCTGTCGAAGACTTGGTCTTCTATGTGCTGTTGGAGTTCCCTTGAGAAGTTGGTCTTGGGGCCGTTGGGGGCGTATATGTTGCAGACCAAGAGGCTCTGTGTGCCCACTTTGATTCTTACTCCTATTATTCTGCCTTCCTGGTCTTTGAAGGCTAGTTCTGCTACGTGTTTGGGGTTCACATAGATGGCTACGCCGTTTCTTTTCCTCTCTGCCAGAGAGTGGAAGAGATTACCTATCCCTTTGTTCTCCAGATGTTGTGCATGCTCCCTCTTAATATGGACTTCTTGGAGCGCCACCACGTCATATTTTCGTCTGCATAGCCAATTGAAAAGTCTCTTCCTCTTGGGGGCAGAGTTCAGGCCGTTTATGTTGTTGGAAAGGCAGGCCAGTTGGATCTGCAGGTCACTCATCACGCATGTCTATTGTGTGATCAGGTTCATTGTGGCCTATCTCCATGTCGCGTGTGTCGTTGTCGTTGCCATGTGGTTCTCTTCCAGGGTGGGTCAGGTCATGGTCCGGCGAGCTGAAACGCCGCTTCTTTGCAGAGTCCCCTTGTCTTGTTTGCGGGTGTGGGCCTTGTCTGTCACTTGCTTTTAGCTTTTCCAGGAAGGCTTTGGCTTTTTCCACGGTCATTAGCCAATGTTTTTGGTCTCCCAATGTGGCCATGACCCCTTCCGTTTTTTCCCATCGGAAGCGTATCTTTCTGTTTTTCAGCTCTTCCATCAGAAACCTGCTACTGATGGACTCTGCCGAAAATTCTCTCAGTATCGCTACTTTGCTTCCTTTATAGGATGGGTCAGCCGCTTTTTTCTCCCGGAGGACCTCATCCCTGATTCTTCGGCTCCCAAAGCAGACCACCACGTCCCTAGGAACGTTGTTCTTTTCCGCAAACGCCGTGGAGACCCAATATGCTTTATCGATCTCCCTGGCCGTCTCCTCTTCTCCCTTGTGAAGAATGGTAGCCGTCAGCCCATGGATGATCTTTTGTAGGTCCTCCTTCGGTTCCTCCACAATATTGCGGAAACGAAGCCAAGATTCTAGCTCGTTCTGCTCAAGTCTCGCTTGGATTTTTTCCATCTTAGCGTTCTTTGCTTCAATGTTGTCCAGCCTCGTCTTCATCTTTCCGTGGGAGCTCTTGAGGCTTTCCTCCCCCTGCTTTATTTCTTTAATCTCCTCATGCAGGTGTGTCAACTCTCTAGCCAGCTCCGTCCTGATACTCAGCAGCTGCTCTTGTACTGTCTTGTGCTGTGACTCTTGCCTGCTGACCACCAAGTCCACCGTCTTCTGCGCTTGTTCTTGCCTCTCCGCTATTTTTTGAACTTCCCTCAGGATCTCCTTGAGGGTCATCTCCTCGATGTTGGGTTGTTTTTTGGGGGGCCCTTTGGCCTCCTTGGTCGCTTTTGGGGTCGCCATATCCCTCGTTTGTCTTCCTTTCAGGGGCCTCTCCAGTTTTTTGTTGAGGTGTGCTGGCGTTGAGCCCCAGAAGGTGGGGCGGCTTGCCGTCTGCTCTTGGGAGGGTGCCTCGGCGGGTTGCGTTGTTTCGGGGCTTGTCCTGCGTCTATGTGGCTTGCAGCCCGCTAAAAGCAAAGTCTGGTGGTGCTTTTACTTCTTGCTTTGTGGCTTTGTGGCTTTGTTCTTCTTTTGCCTTCTACTGTTGTTTTTGCTTTTATTCTGCTCTTGATCTCGCCCCTCCCAGTCTTCTGAGGGTAAGGGAGCAAGCAGGGGCTTCTGAGGGGGAGCCTCCTGTGTTCTTGTAGAGAGAGGGGGGAAAGTGCTTTGGGCTCTCTTTTCAAAATGGCGCTCCTGCCAAAACTCCCTTCTTCTTCCTCTTAATGAGTCCCAGCCGCCATCTTGTGGCTGCTACAAACCTCTTCTCCCTCTGATGGTGCTTTTACTTCTTGCTTTGTGGCTTTGTGGCTTTGTTCTTCTTTTGCCTTCTACTATTATTTTTGCTTTTATTCTTCTCTTGATCTTGCCCCTCCCAGTCTTCTGAGGGTAAGGAAGCAAGCAAGGGCTTCTGAGAGGGAGCCTCCTGTGTTCTTGTGGAGAGAGGGGGGAAGTGCTTTGGGCTTTCTTGTCAAAATGGCGCTCCCGCCAAAACTCCCTTCTTCTTCCCCTTAATGAGACCCAGCCACCATCTTGTGGCTGTTACAAGCCTCTTCTCCCTCTCTCTCCACCTGGTATTGCTGGTTTTTTCTACCCCTCTTGTGCTTCCCTCAGCCTGGCTTTTGTCTCTCACCTCTTTTCCCCTTGTTGGGGGGTCGATCCCCCGTGTTCGGGTGCCGCTCGCGGCTCCCCTGGCTTCCCCGCTGGCTTCCTTCCCGTCCTTGTTCTTCTCACGGCTTTTCACGCCTCAAGCGGTGCCGCTTCTTTGGGGGCACGCCGGCCGCTGCACCCCTGCACTCCCTCTCGCCGTTGGTCTTCTTCTCCTCCTGCCCTTAGCTTGGAAGGGGGGGAGAGGCCCGGCTGGGCCAGCAGTGAGTGCGGGTCGCCGCCCGCTCCCTGCTCCCCGGCTCGCTCGCCGCGCCGGCGAAGGTCCGGGCCTGCTCGATCTCCTCCTCTTGAGGAGGGGGAGACCTCTGGGCCCGCCGGATCTCGCCCGTCGGCTTCGCACTCCCTCGGACTCTTCCGTCCGCTGGGAGGGAGGGCGTAGATCGCCCTCCGGCCGGAGGAGCAGGCGGCACTCCAAGGAGCCCTCAGAGTGCCCGACCTGCCGCCATCTTCGCCAGACCGGAAGTCCTCCACTCTTGATTTTCATCTAAGCCTTAAGGCACAATCCAGGTTGCTAGCAAATAATGGTGGGGTATGTTTCTGTTCCAAGTAATAAAAGATCAATGTGGGCGATCACTTTCACAATATTATTTCAATTTATTTCATCTTCATTCTTTTCCAATAATGCGTGGATGGTGGATTGCAGATCCATATGGCATCAAAACATTGGTGTTTTCCTTTGCAAAATATAATCCATAAGATAACATGTCATCAAATATAATTCGGATTACACTCAATGTTGGGTCGACGGTATCAAGCCATCCGTTTCGCCGTTTCCGGCTTCTTCGGGACCTGCCACATACTATCTACTGTCCAATCCACTGGTCCAATATCTAGTAGATTAAACATAAATAGTTTTCAATATATAATCCCATATTCCTGTTATATATACATTTTTGTAACCTATACATATAGGTGTGATCCCACATAAGAAACCACAGTCCCCAACCCAGTAGGCAAGAGGCAATATCCATCAATACAGTTCAAAAGGCATTACATACATATAGCACAATCAATACATACCCAAAATATTCAGTCATAGCATATATGTATGTGGACGCAGCCACTTTCCATTAGGTTGGACAATGCTACTGAGAAAAGCCGCGGCTTAAGGGGACTCCCTCCGCACCTGGCGCCAGGTGCAAATTATATCAACATTTCTCCTATGGATAAATGGCCGTTTAACCCCCTGGGGGCTTCGCATTTTAGGGAGGTTATCCAGAAGCATTCTCTTCTCCTTAGGGCTAATTTAATATCCTGATGCATCTTAACTTTAACCTGTTCGAGAACCACAACTTTAAAGTCGTCGTATAAATGATTTTCTTTAAAGTGTGTATACAGTACAGAAGATTCGTTTTTAGTTCTAAATCTCGAACGATGTTCCTGGTTCCTTACCCTCAGGTCACACCCAGTTTCCCCTACGTAATATTTTGAGCATTTGCATAAAATACAATATATTACATTTTTGGATCTGCATGTGGCCTGGCAGTGAAGTTTATATGTTTTTTCCCCTCAAGGTCTTGTATCGTGTTAATAGTAGATATATGTTTACAAATAGAGCAATGGTAACATGCCATTGTATTTCTACTGGAATGTGGGGGTTTGGTGCGAATGGTATGATCAGCATGGACTAGTAGTTGTTTAATATTAGTAGTCCTTTTATTTGCAATCATGGGGGTTTGTTCTAGCCCAGGTATCAAATTCACTAGAGGCCAATATTTGCGTACGATCCCATGAATCCTTGGGCTGCACAACATCGATACCTGGGCTAGAACAAACCCCCATGATTGCAAATAAAAGGACTACTAATATTAAACAACTACTAGTCCATGCTGATCATACCATTCGCACCAAACCCCCACATTCCAGTGGAAATACAATGGCATGTTACCATTGCTCTATTTGTAAACATATATCTACTATTAACACGATACAAGACCTTGAGGGGAAAAAAACATATAAACTTCACTGCCAGGCCACATGCGGATCCAAAAATGTAATATATTGTATTTTATGCAAATGCTCAAAATATTACGTAGGGGAAACTGGGCGTGACCTGAGGGTAAGGATCCAGGAACATCGTTCGAGATTTAGAACTAAAAACAAATCTTCTGTACTGTATACACACTTTAAAGAAAATCATTTAAAGTTGTGGTTCTCGAACAGGTTAAAGTTAAGATGCATCAGGATATTAAATTAGCCCTAAGGAGAAGAGAATGCTTCTGGATAACCTCCCTAAAATGCGAAGCCCCCAGGGGGTTAAACGGCCGTTTATCCATAGGAGAAATTTTGATATAATTTGCACCTGGCGCCAGGTGCGGAGGGAGTCCCCTTAAGCCGCGGCTTTTCTCAGTAGCTTTGTCCAACCGAATGGAAAGTGGCTGCGTCCACATACATATATGCTATGACTGAATATTTTGGGTATGTATTGATTGTGCTATATGTATGTAATACCTTTGGAAATGTATTGATGTATATTGCCTCTTGCTTACTGTTTTGGGGAATGTGTTTTCTTATGTGGGATCAGACCTATATGTATAGGTTACAAAAATGTATATATAACAGGAATATGGGATTATATATTGAAAACTATTTATGTTTAATCTAATAGATATTGGACCAGTGGATTGGACAGTAGATAGTATGTGGCAGGTCCCGAAGAAGCCGGAAACGGGAAACGGATGGCTTGATACCGTCGACCCAACATTGAGTGTAATCCGAATTATATTTGATGACATGTTATCTTATGGATTATATTTTGCAAAGGAAAACACCAATGTTTTGATGCCATATGGATCTGCAATCCACCATCCACGCATTACTGGAAAAGAATGAAGATGAAATAAATTGAAATAATATTGTGAAAGTGATCTCCCACATTGATCTTTTATTACCTACAATCCAGGTTGCTGACTGTATTTGGAGATAAGATTTTTAGTGTATGCTAGTTGTAGACCTGTCCCAATTAACAGTTTCCTCAAACAATAGATGTTAGTGTCATGAAAGATAACTAAGTGGTTACTTATTTTCACTATATTTAGAAGCCTAAATTTTTAGTCAAAAAAGCAACCCAAAAAGCTGGGCTGACTTATTCAAATGTTAATGTGAGTACTTACCTTAACTCTTATCAAGAAAATAAATAATCTTCTCTGGGAAGAGAAGTGAAAGGTTCAAGGTTCATCCTGGGGGAAACTGAAAGAAGCACCAAACCTCTTTATTCCTTCTACCAGTGGAACTGTTCCTGCCTTTTTGAATGCTCAGGGAGCAAAATGGCAGTGGTGGTTAGGGACAGCTGACTCTTGAGGTGGTAATTGATGCTTTTCTCTCTCAATGGAATGACCTTTAACTTATCCATGGGTGATATGAAAATCCCTAAATTTGGCCCCCAAACCTGTCCTTGACTTATATACGAGGTCAATTTATACATCAATATATAAGAAAATTTGCTATTACATTGTACTGTTAGGGATGGGAAGAGAAAGGATCTGCTGTTTCATGTGAAGCACAGGTACTTTATGCCTCATGCCAAACTCCAACTTGGCTTCATTATGGTATTGTGAACATAGACTAGAAGCCAGTATGGTGTGGTGGTTTGAGAATTGAACTACAGCTTCAACTACATAAACATACCGGGTGGCCTTGGTCAAGTCCCACTATGAACTTCAAAGGAAGGCAAAGGGAAAGCCTTTTCTCACAAATTTTGCTAACAAAACTCCATGATAGGTTTGCCTCTTGATCACCATATTTAAAGGCACACAGCAACAAACCCGGCATATTGACTTGTGTTTATATTGTGGCATTGGAACAGAATGTCTTGGAAGTAGTTCTATGCTGAATCAACTGTAGCAACGTAAAACCTTTCACTGATTTTTGCAAGCTCCTTAGTGTCCTCTGTTTTCCTTCTGCCTCTTGACATTGTTCTTCTTCATCATTATTCACCCACACTTCTCAGCCTCCTTTGTCTACAAGATCATTTAATGGGAATGAAGACTCACATGATGTGGCTTATGAATCATATCAAGTAGAACACTGTCACATCACTAAATTAAAAAGTGCATGAATTCCAGGGAATATGAGGGCAAAGGAGAGGTTGCCCCAAGGTAAAACAGAAACAGCATCAAAACCATCTATGTTTTTGAAGAAAATATAAGAAAAGTCACTTCCAATAGGATGCAAATTTGATATGCATGTAAAGGAACCTAAAAACAAAGGTGAATTACAATATTTTCCATTAAATAAGCAAATGGTTTAAAGATACTTCAGCTTTAGAAAACCAAGATGGCAAGGGTTTTTTTCTGACAAAAGCAGGTATCTTTGTATTGCAGATGGCACAGCTGCCAACATTGTAACTGAAGGGAGAGAAGAAGAAAGAGAAAGATTGTGCTTCTGCAAGAACTCTGACAACATTAGCCACTTGAGAAATATAAATGTTTTTCTCTTCTGTGCCTCCATTTTCTGCTGCCTTTTTTGCTTTCCTCATTTAAGATGAAATTCAGTTTCCAAGCCAGCTAGTAACACAAGACTCCCAATATAAATGTAGTGCAGTCTATTTTAGCCTAACAAAATAGAGAAAACATGAAGCCAAACAATCACAAAGGAAAATGATTGAAAAGAAGATTCAGTACAGATATCGAAAAATGAGAAGCTGGGAGTAGGGTGAAGAGGGTGCTCCAAAGTCCAATCTCTTTTTTTCTTACTGGGAATATACTTGTTGCAGACAAACATAACTAAAAAGAACAGTGTTTTTCATAGCAATGATTTATAGCTGCACATTTCTATTAGAAAATGTACTTTTACGTTACAGCTATGTGTCGGTTGCTCCTCTTACAGAGAAGAGGCTTATCAGCACTCTAGTTAGAGAAACCTCTGACATTGTCGGGATTGTAATTTGGACATAAAAATTTCAATGAAAGAGGAACATTGAAATAAGATTTCATTAAAGGGACGTACTTTTTTAAAATACTGTCAAAATACATTACTTCATTTTAAAATGGATAGGTAATAAAACAATGTCAGCAAACCGCAGTATACCTGGACACTATGGCCTCATTTTGAAGCAAAGATTAATTTGCTCTTTCAAATTAGCCTCAGCATTCTTCTCTGTGTATTTTTTTCAAACATTTTTTATATTTCCCGGATATTTCATGTTTGTTGGTGTTATCCTCTCAAAGAATGTCTGGATCTATACTGCCATATAATACAATTTGAACCACATTTTTTTGTGTCAGAAGCAACTTGAGAAACTGCACGTTGCTTCCACTCTTGATTTTCATCTAAGCTTTAAGGCACAATCCAGGGTGCTGACTGGATTGTGCCTTAAGGTTTTTAGTGTATGGTAGTTGTAGACCTGTCCCAATTAACAGACAGGAAGTGTCCTCAAACAATAGATGTTAATGTCATGAAAGATAACTAAGTGGTTACTTATTTTCACTATATGTAGAAGCCTAAAATTTTAGTCAAAAAAAGCAACCCAAAAAGCTGGGCCGACTTATTCAAATGTCAATGTGAGTACTTACCTTAACTCTTATCAAGAAAAGAAATAATCTTCTCTGGGTAGAGAAGTGAAAGGCTCAGTTCATCCTGGGGGAAACTGAAAGAAGCACCAAACCTCTTTATTCCTTCTACCAGTGGAACTGTTCCTGCCTTTTTGAATGCTCAGGGAGCAAAATGGCAGTGGTGGTTAGGGGCAGCTGACTCTTAAAGTGGCAATTCTTTCTCTCTCTCAATGGAATGATCCTTAACTTATGATCTTTCTCTCTCTCAATGGAATGATCCTTAACTTATCCAGTTGTTCTGTTTCTGCAACTGTTTTAGGGGTTATTGTGAGACAAGAGCCATGAAATCATATCAGACCCAAGAATATTAGAGTAAAAGTCAGATTTAGTTGATACCTCCCCATATCTTTCCTGCTTATCACAATGAGTCAGATTCCCAAGAACATAGGAAAGTAAAATAGCCCTACTGCACATTCGGTGGCCGAAATACCCCAAAGGCACCAGGTCACAGTTGATTTTGGGATGCTGATGTGGGTCAGCTATTCAAGTTGGAGTTTTGAAGTTTTGAATCTCTCGACCCTTACACCTGATGTGTTTGTGCGGGACTGTACCGCTCTTCTCATGAGCTGGTAATTGACTGTAATAAAGTGAACTTAAACTTGAACTTGAACCATTGAACACAACATTAATCACAACCCTTACATATAACCTTCTATAATTTTCCAGGTCCAAGGATACTTGTATAATATATGACATTTTAATGCAAATTGCCCTCAAACCTAAAATGAGCAGCTATGCTTCATTGATCAGCGACCAACAACAAATACCAGGCACTGTAGGTTATAATTCAGAGGAAAGAATTCTTGCCCCCCAAAACCCCTTTTAAATTCATGAGGTAACTATAAGTCAAGAAGCAACCTGATGGCACACACATACACATGATGCACATTCATGGATATTTTATTTGAAAATATCAGTGGTTCTTTTTCTCATGGATTGTGAGAAACACAATTATAGCCTGGTCATTCAAAAGACAGTAGGATAGTCTAATCCAGATTGGATTGGTCTACCAATACACTTGTCGAGGATAGCTAATGGGAAGGGGTGCTGGAAGTTACAATCTGACAATTGCCATTATTGGCAAGTATTGTTCAGGAATTGCGGCAGATATCTTTTCCATCACTGGTTACCTGCTCTTTTTACTGGACATCCAGTTTAAAAATCTGGGGATCTTCTATATACAAAGAAAGTGTTTTATCACAAAGTTACGGTCTCCACCATCCCACCCCCACCTCTGACTGGAAGAGACATATCTTTAAACATGCTTTGGGCCTGAGGGATTTTCTATGTGATGTGCACATTTTTCCTACTATTTATGTGTTTAATTATAACAATGGGCCTATTTCCATGAGCAGAGATGCTTTAGGCTAGAATGCTGCACTTGCTAATTCCTCCAGGATTACTTAGGGAAGAGAAAATTAAATGGCAAGTCTCAGGCAGATCTATGAAGCAGAATTCTGTTGAATTAACTCCAGATAAGTCTGGACTATATTATTGTCCATAAATATTGGATTAATACCTTAGATTTTCAGAAATGTATTTATAAATAAAATGCTTCAGATTAGGATAGGAGCAGATGGCTAACTGTCATACAAAATCTCAAGTGACAAAAAGGAGTTTTGGCAATGATGTATTTTGGCTGCCTTAGACTTCAATTTATATTTGACTAGTGTTCACTCTTTCTTAATAGTTGATAGCTGGAAGAATCCAATATTCTCTTCTACTGTATGCAGATAATGGCATACCAATCTCTTATACACAAACTGTTTTAAGTAGGCCACTAAAAGGTTAGTCTAATACTGCCAAAATGAACTGGTGAGTATAAATTATGAAAAATCAAAATGATGGTTTTCAATAAAACGGATTTGCTACAGATGGTTTCTTAATGTTCATCAAGTTTAAAAGAAAAGCAATGATTTAAGAATAATTTTCCAGTCAACTGGCTCACAGAAAGCTCAGATACTAAAAGCAATTACGGTAACAGAAAAGGCTATAAACAGTTTATGAAAATTTCACAGAACGAAAGGCAAAAATCAAGTTGAGACAACATCTGAAGTAGATAAACTAGATATTACATGGGATACTTTGTTGGCTATGGATAGAATTATATGATGGGGAGATAGGGTCAGAGATTTTTTTTCCATATCAGAAGCGACTTGAGAAACTGCTTCTGGTATGACAGAATTGGTCGTCTGCAAGGACATTGCCCAGAGGAAGCTCAGATGTTTTACCATCCTGTGGGAGGCTTCTCTCATGTCCTTGCATGAGAACTGGAGCTGACAGACAGGAGCTCACCCTCTTCCCCAGATTAGAACCCATGACCTTTTGGTCAGTAGTCCTGTCAGCAGAAAGATTTAACCCATTGTGCCACTGGGGGCTTCAAGGGCCAAAGATGATTTGTACATAACAGGCATGGACACACTTCAGCTCTCCAGCTGTTTTGGACTTCAACTCCCAGAAATCCCAACCAGCTTGCCAGCTGTTAGGAATTGTGGGAGTTGAAGTCCAAAATACCTGGAGGGTCAAAGTTTACCCATACCTGATATATAAGCTGTTAGTGATCCTTTCATTGGAAAAGCTGATAATACTTAGAAAAGTTGGTTTCCCTTAAACTAAAGAACTTGCACTGAGCCTAGTAGTGCTTTGTTTGCTTTTGCTGGAAAATAGTCTTTATATTCCATGCATTATGATTGCATGGCAGGACTCTTCAAATGTGCCATACAGTCTTTGTAAAGAATGCAGGGATGTGCAATTGAATGCATGGTCAACTCCACTTCTATAATCAAGAGTGGAGTGTGGATGTTTTGCATCAGACAAAAATGTTCTATTACATCTGTAGATGAACCTGTGTGTGTAAACTTCTACCAGGCTTGTGCCCAAGATTGATGTTAGAAATCTTTCACAAGAAGGAAAATTGTATTTGGTCTCAGGCTCTGAACACCGAGGCTGCTTCTACACAGTCACATAATCCAGATCAGAATTTAGGTGAAAGAAATCCGGTTCACTCCAGAGAGTCTCCACAACTCCCTATGAATAGCAATGAATAAGCTCCTGTGACATCCACAAAACTCTACTCGTGCCAAATTTATCACACCGAACAATTTTTTCTTATCCCATCCACGGCAGCAGCACGTTGGATAAGGATCAGCAATAGAGCTCATTTTCCAACTCAAAAACAAAAAAGGGGAAAGCTATTTCTTCTCAGGGAAGGAGGGAAAAGGTGTTTGTTTACCTTCCTGAGAGCTCCATATCTGCTTCCTTTATCCAAATTTTCCAGAGGTGGTGCCATTTAAATGAATGCTGTGCATGTTCCTCCTGAATTTCAGCTCTGCAGTGTCCATGTACTGATCAGCTGCAGTGCATTTTTTCACCATTTTTGGACGTTATCCTGACTTAAGAAAAACATGTTTCCCATATAAATGTGCATTGCAGCATGCATTAGGGATATAGGTTTTGACCCCTCTCCCCCCCATAATCCACTTCATTGTGGATTTTCTGACCTCTGTAGATGTGGCATGAGTTTTTCAATTTCTTGTGCATTTATTCTGACTTATGAAATGGCCAGAGGAAAGATGAGTGAGATTTGTCTCCCAAATTAATATTTCTGATATTTTCATAGGTATGCCAAATGCAATAACTATATATACTATACTACAACTTGTGTAAACTAGCGTTGAATTATTGAATGATGAAATTGATTCTGTGAATCTATGTTAACTACATAAAAATTTTATTTAAGAAGTATTATGTCTATCTAAAAATAATGTTTGTGGATTGTGTACAATGGCTTTTCACTTAAATAAAATAAACGATTCCAGATATCAGTGGCTCTCAAACTTTGGCAATAGCCAACAATTTTCTGGGAAATAAGAGTTAGAACACATTAAATACCAATAATTGAAATTTGCTTTAAAGCTTTCTCTCTCTAATTTCTTTCTCTGTACCCCTTTGAGATACATTCTTCAAATTAAGAAGGAAAGTCTGAGATCATTCTCCATATTAAAATAGTTGTGAAAAATTCAAGACACCAGTCCATCATGCTTTAAAACTTGAGTTCATTGCTGTGTGGAGAATTCAAATGATACTGATATGGACAATTTTCTGAACAGGACTGAAATAATAATAACCATAATATTAATAACAATAGCATTTCATGTTAGATTAATATGTACCCATTGTTCATGATACAAGCCTAACAATAATTCTTCTGTTTCTTTAAGGATATAGGTGATCCCTTAAGACCAATTCTTCAGTGCTACTGTGAAGTGAAGGATATCAGGAATTTTTGCAAGTTTTTAGAAGGTCAAATTTTCCCCCAAAGCCACTCTAAAATAAATATTTAGCGTCAATTCTGTTCTATACCATTTTCCAGCAAAGTACACCAAAGAGAGTTCCAATCAAGAGAAGGCTATAAAGGTCTCATGTATTTGGCTTTCAGTCATATGTGAAAAGTTACATTATGTAACATTTTTGTTCCTGGGTTATAAATGTCATTTTCTATTTTTTTTATATCATAAAAATTTGGATAAAGTTTATTAAACTGAAAAAAAGCTTTGTTTTTGTGGGACATCCTTCAGCACATTTTGCTATAGTTTTTCAATGAATACCTCATTGAATCTCAACCAATTCAACATTGTTTGTGGCAGCCACAAAAATGAATTTTCTTGAGTACAACAATTCCAAAGCAGGGACCACACAATTAAACATGAATTACACTTTCATGCCAGTTCTAATAAGTTCAATAGGACTTACTCCCAGATAAGTATGTACAAGATTGCAATATTGTTTTCCAATTGAAACTGACAAGGTATAAAGGTGGTTGATTTGAATTGTGTCACTACCAATGTTCTTACATGGATCTATTTGACTTCAGAAACCTATTATACTGGCAGTCTTTTCAGAGCTCCAGCTGTCACTTGCTCCATGACTGGCAGTCTTTGCAGAACATGCTCCTTTCCACCAGTCTCTTATTTGCTGAATAAGCTCAGCTTTCTGCTGTTGAGAAATTCCAGGCATGAAGCCCTAGACTAGCTCCTGTTTTTATTTGATTGTCGTTATCATCAGACACCACTGAGCTGTTAATGCCATCAGACCATAACACTATCAGCTAGAAAGAATACTGTTCCAACTGTCAATCTCTCTGTGACTGGAGAAACCATGGGAATAGGGATGGATGGATGCATCCATGGAGTGCATGTTTGTGCCACTTCAAATCCAATTTCCACATTAATCAATGTATTCTTTTAAAAATATATTAAAATATAATTTTGAAAAATGATAAGTTAATCCTAAACTGGAAAAAGGACCTCGCCAACTTTATCTGGAGAGGCAAAAAAGCAAGGATCAAGTGGACTAACATGATTGACAAGAGCTCCAGAGGGGGATTGAGTGTTCCAGATCCGAAAAGTTATTATGAAGCTTCGGCTTTAGATTGGGCATGTGAGTGGGCCACTTTGGAGGACATAAGACTTCTATCCCTCGAGGGTCATGGGCTTCGGGTGGGTTGGCATGGTTACATGCAATCCGACAAGGCAAGGGTAGAAAAAAATTTTAAGAATCATGTAATCGGGGGGGGGGGAGTTCTAAGGGTCTGGCTAAATTACAAGGATATATTTTACAGGAAGACACCACTGTGGGTATCACCAATGGAAGCGTTCCACCGGAGACAATACGGGGAAAAAACATGGTTAAGATACTCGGCACTATTAAAGAGAAGGGAGGGAGAATGGTCTTTAAGAGATTTTACAGAAGTTCAGGAAATGGACAAAGACATAAACTGGTACCAATACACCCAAATTAAAAGTATTGTCCTTAAGGACAAAGAGAAGGGCTTTGAGACAAAGCCAAATTTCTGGGATCAAGTGATGGGGAAAAAACAGAAAAGAATCAGTATTTTATACAAAAAAATCCTAGAATGGCAAACAGATGAAGAACAAATAAAAGAATGTATGCTGAAATGGGCTCAAAATATAGGGCAGCAGATCCCTCTAAAAAATTGGGAAAGAATTTGGAATGTCCATTTTAAGTTTACCTACGCATACGAACTTAAGGAAAATATAATAAAAATGGTGCATAGATGGTACTTGACGCCTAGGGAAATAGCCAGATACAACAAAAATTACTCCAACAAATGTTGGAAATGTAAAACAGAGTACTGCGGCCAGGAGGAAGTTGGGAATATTAAAACTAGATGTCTATAAGGCATTTGATAAAGTAAACCATAGCTACCTGTATGAGGTGTGTAAGGCATTAAATCTAGGAGAGAGGTTTTGTGAAGTGATTAGGAGTATATATATGGGGAGCCAGGCATATATACGAGTGAATGGGAACAGGACAGAGAATATCAGAATACGGAATGGGACTAAGCAGGGATGCCCCTTATCTCCAATGCTTTTCGTAATGGCGATAGAAACACTAGCGAACAAGATCAGGGCAAACTATGGAAAGATCTGGAAAAAAGTGTTGAAACAGATGAAAGGCTGGAAACAGAAAAGTTTGAGGAGAATGGCAAAAATAAGAGCAATTAAAATGATGATATTGCCAAAATTTTTATACCTAGCCCAGGGCTTGCCAGGGGTCCTCCCGGGGAAAAAGATAAAATAGGAAATTGAATTATTGGGTGGAGGGAGGAAAGAAACCAAGGATAAGGAAAAAATGGAGGATAGCAAACGAAACAGAGGGAGGATGGGGAATCCCTAGCCTAGAACTATACAGAGATGCCTTTCAAATTGAGAGACTGATGGAGCTGCAGGAGGACGACAAGAGATGGGTAACACTGGAAAAAGAAGCGAACGCATTGGGAAGAGAGGAATTGATATTTAGGAGATGGGAAAAAAGGGAGGTGGAGAAATTGATGGGACCAATGAGGGCCACGGTGGAAGTGTGGAGATCTTGGCAAAGGAAGATAGCACCGGGAGTATCAAAAGTAGCCTCCCTGGAGATCATGAACCCCGAGAGGGAGGAAAACCTGAGCAGAATAATAAGGGAATTGAGAGAGAAGGGGGTGACGAGACTGGAGCAACTAGTGGACGAAGGGGGCAGAATCAGGAGAGAGAGGCTGGAGAACTGGTTGGGAGGAAGGCGGTGGCTGCAAATCAGGGCAATGTGCAACTACGTTAGGCAGAGGGAGGTGAGAGAGGCCTTGCAAAGAGAGGACACGGAATTTGAGAAGATAATCAGGGAAAAGAAGGAAGGGAAAAGGGTCCACGTTGGAAGGATATACAAAATATTAGTAACATCAGGAGGAAGTACGGTAGAAGAGTTAACCACAATGTGGGAGAGGGAGTTGCAGGTCTCAGGAGCAGAGATGGAGAGGATAGTGGGGGATATTGCTAAGACTAAAAACACAAAAGTGAGGGAGACAAGGAGGAAAATACTGCACAAGTGGCACCACACCCTGGCCCAATTGACCTATCTTCCCCAAAATATGGGTACACGGTGTTGGCATGGATGCCGAGACAAAGGAGTGTATATGCACCTATTATGGGAATGCGAGGTCATCCAAAAATTCTGGAAAGAGGTAGAAGGGGAGATCAATAGAGTATTGAATATAAATTGGACCATCACAAAAGAGAAGGCGGTGTTGGTAAAAAAGAACAAGATGAGGGAACATCCGGAAATGAAGGTAGCGATGATAGAAAGCGCCCAGGCGGTGGTGGTTCTAGGCTAGAAGGACTCCACGAAATGGACAATTGCGAACTGGCTGCGGTACTTGGTAGAACACATTCAATTTGAAATTATGGAAATGAGGGTTAATCAATTACAGGAGGATAAAGTGCGAGAGCTGTTGGGACGATGGGATCGGGTGAGAGGATATATTGTTTGGAGAACCCGGGATCAAACCATTAGAAATAAGTTGGAGTTGTTGTTTAAGATGTAATGAAATGTAAAATGTCCGGAAATCTTGCAGAAGAGAAAAGAAGAAAAAGAAGACACAATCCTCAGCAGGGGTGGAGGGGTGTGGATATTTGTGTGGGGGGAGGTTCACATGCACAGGGCACTGTGTTTTTATGTATATGTTTGTATGGATGGTAAAAAAAATTGGAAAATAATAAAATATTTTTTTTTAAAAAGGAAATGTAAAACAGAGGAAGGAAATTTCTATCATTTATGGTGGGGTTGCGAGAGAGTAAGAAACTTTTGGAAGCTGGTACACAAAGAACTCCAGGGGGCACTGAAGTTTAAATCAAAGTGTAAACCTGAGGCTTATTTACTGGGTATGGTAGGTAAAGAGGCAGATATGGATTATAATAAAGAAAAGTTGTTTGTGTACTGCACCACAGCGGCAAGACTCTGCCTGGCAAAACTATGGAAGAGTGAGGAAGTTCCGTCACTAGAAGATTGGAAAACCAAAATACACGAGATTATGAAGATGGACTGTTTAACGCAGGCTATGGACTACGAAAATAAGATCAAGAGGACCGACTGGTCCATGATTATAGAATACCTAAAAGACTGTGAAAAAGAATGCACCTTGATCTAGGGTCCAATCGGAGCCACCTGAGGCTAGCATATCTTTCTGGGGATCCCGGTCGGGTGTTAAGAAATATTCACATTGGGGTGATCAAGTATATTAGAGGATGAAATTCATCCTAGGAAGACGAGAGAGGGGTCTGCCTTTCTGGACTCGGGGGTCAGCGTCGCGTTCGTCCTTTTAGTGTGTGGGGGATGGGGGTTATAGGTTTGTTATTGTCTCATATATGTTTGTCCAGTATGTGTCAATGTGTTGCATGTCAATTTTTAACGGAAAATCAAATAAAGTTCATATTTTTTTAAAAAATTAAAATATTTTACATGTATATTTATGGGTATGTTTTGAATGCCTTTTATCTAAATATGCATTACCATATTTTAAGATACACATTAAATAAGGTTTCTGCGCCAAGCACTGTATAGTCTTGTTAAGGGGGGGAGGGGCTTAATTGTTATTTCTGATTGTCATCTTAGCCCAGGAGAGGTGATTAGGTAATGTTAAAGAAGAATTTACAAATTTCAAATTCCCCAAGAATCCCAGGAATCACTTTGGCATTTACCACCAGCCAGAGGACAAAGGGTAATTATTAGTTTGTGGCAAAGCTTCTATCCTGTTAAGGGGGGTTGGTGGCTTCTATTACAAACTAGTAAACAATAGCAGAGCTACAGCATTGAATCACGCTAATAACGCATTTAAACATCATGTATTGTGTTATATACAAATTAACTCTTAGCCCAGAACACATATACAAAATACCGCTAGAAATAGCGAACATAAGTAATATAGAGCCACAAATGGCAAAGGTATACAATTGCAAGCCGCATTGAGAAATTTCCCAGTCATAGGATACTTTGGCCTCTTTTCAAGCATGGAGAGGCATGGAGCTCATCACATGTTCCAGGGCTGAAAAGAGGCAGAATTGTCCTGAAAGGAAGGAACACTGAACATGGGCCAGCAATCGTGTTCAGAGCTCCTATTTCTTATCACACTTTATCCCCATGTTTGCAACTGAAAAACAAAAGGTCTCAGAACCATCAAAGTTTCTCATCCTGTTTCAATATCCAACTGTCAGCAGTCTCTTCTATCTTATGGAGTTAAATACAGAACATTATGAGCCCATGGAAAGCAATGGTTTTAATCTGGATCACTGTCTCTTGTATCTCTTGGGACAGAACAATTGGATCCCATGGAAATAAGTGGTTTTAAACTGGTGTCAATCTCCATTAATGTAAGGGGCTTTGGTCAGAGCAAGGGGTCTCTTCGTTTTCAGATATTGTTTCTCCTGATTTTTTAAAAGTAATACTAACCTTGTGGTGAATGTAAAACATGAATGTATTGCGAGCTCTTAAGTTTCCACATGTGAGTGTGATGGGGAGGCAGGACTCGAAACGGGACTACTGATGATATAAGAGGGGTAATTCTCTACTTTTAAAGGGATGGTCACTCATGCTTTCCCCTGGTTTATTGCTATGAACTAGTTTTGGGACATTGTTTGTGATTGGCAGATGGGCAAAATACATATACAGGCAATTCCTGATTTACAAATATCCAATTTACACACAACTCCTAGTTACAAAAGTGTGTGTGTATGGGGGTGGGAGTGGCTCTAAGTGACTATGGGAGCAGGTACACCATCTAACAGCAAATTTTGGGCCTTTGGGGGTATTTGAAAATGTTTAAGCATTTACACACAAAGATAAAAAATAAATAACATTTTAAGACAAACATTTGCCTAAGTTGAATTTAAAGTCAAACTCCATACACATTTTACTTTGTAAGTTTTGATTAGTATGTTGTGAAGTTAGAGTCACTGTGAATTTTTTTACTGCTGTCTGTATCCTCATTAGACAGACTTAGGATCGTATCCCATGGGCAGGGGTAAAGAGGGGGCCAACTTGAAACAGTGTGGGCAATCCTGGGGGACTGGAGGTAGCTGTCAAGCTCTGTTACTTCCCATCTGTGTCCATCATCTCTGTTCTCATGATGTTTCCACATCTGTCCCCACTTCCTCTTCAGTTCCTCTACCTTTTTGGTATGAGGAGGCTGGGCTCCATCCTTCAGACAACAGAAAGTGAGAGGACATCTGCCCCTAGGAAGGGAAATTCACTCCTGAAAGAGTTATAATGGGGAAAAGGTGTCTCCACTGAATCACCAATCCTTGTTTCCACAACAACCCTTTAAAAATCATGAGGTGAAATTTTCTGGAGAGGTGCACAGAGAGCAAAACTAATGTTACAGCAGTATTAACCTTTCCATATGCAATTTTTTAAAAATGTGATTGGAGCTACAATTAAAAATGTACTTGTCCTAACTTACATGCACATTCAACTTAAGAACAAACCTACAGAACCAATCTTGTTTGTAACTCAGAGATTGCCTGGATGTAATCTATATCAATATGTATATCATCTATATCATGAATGAACCCTTTTCCTGAAAATTGTCATAGTACCTCTGGAAGCTCTCAGGGGAAGAACAAAAATAAACCTATCTTCAGAATTCTGTCTGAAAACAAACTTTAATATCTGTGTTCAAATGAACATGTATGTAATTATTACTATGAGAATTCCTTCAAAGTAAATATGAATAGGAAAAGATGCTTCAATTATTCGCTGCATCTCACTTGTAAAGACATTGATTTCACATGCTTCTGCTAGTATTATCAAATTAAACAAAAGAGAATGACATACTAATGTAATGGGAAACTAAATATATGAGTTAGATAAGTAATAAAAGGGATACTGACCTATTGAAGAATTGCTCTGATCTTTAAAGATATTCCAGCATAGCAATGATGAGACCATTAACAACAGCAGAATGATGACAGATATTCATTAGTGTTTGCATATGAATGAGAAGGCACTTAATTACAAATTACACTAGGCAAATTATTTAGTAGCTGTAAATCAAATGATAGAAAGATGAAAGATTTTGAGTACAAGTTATTGAAATTTTTCACACTTTAATAAAGGCATAGAGAAAATTGGAAGAATAGAACATTCTTCCACACACAGAGACATTTAAAAAAATTTAGAACACAAATAGGTCACAAATTTGTGCATTTAAAAATAAATGCATTCTTGTTTTGTTTTTGTTTTTTTACCATTACAGGCAACCCCTCAAGCTATTACCAAGAAGATAGATTCTGTAGGTTTGTTCATCTCGCTTTCTGTAAAAATGGGATTTTCAAGATTTGGTTTGGAAAGATGAGTTGCAGATAAAGCTACAGTTGAGGCGCCTATTTCCCATGATAACTCTTCCAGGAGTAAATTTCCTTTCCAAGAGTTAGATTTCTGTTGCTTTCTGTGGTCCCACCCCCATTTTTAACTATGAGTAATTTGTAAATCTGATGTCTGTAACTCAGGGATATCCTGTATTACTTAAGAGAAAATGGATTGCATTACAATATTTGGTGTATGTATTACCGTGCATGCAGTTCTCACAGTGTGAATATATTAGATGCATATTGACAAATACTAGGTGTACATTCATCAGAACTATAGTAGCTTTGAAAAAGAATTTGTGAAATTTGACATCAGGAGACTTGTTGTGAAGCTTAATCCAGACAAGACAGAGGTTCTCCTGGTCAGTCGTGGGGATGACCGGGTTATTGGGTGGCAACCTGTACTCGACGGGGTTACACTCCCCCTGAGGGCACAGGTCCATAGCTTTGGGGTCCTCCTGGACTCAACTCTGTCACTTGATGCTCAAGTGTCAGCGATGGCCGGGAGGGCCTTTGCACAAATCAAACTTGTGTGCCTGCTGTGACCATACCTCGTGAAGTCTGACTTGGCCAGGGTGGTCCATGCCTTGGTTACATCCAGATTGGACTATTGCAATGTGCTCTTTGTGGGGCTGCCCTTGAAGATGGCCCAGAAGCTTCAATTGGTACAACAAGCTCCTTACTGGAGGGAGCATACAACACCCCTTTTAACACAGCTTCATTGGCTGCCAATAAGTTTTTTTTATCTTGTTGGTAGATGCTGCTGGTTTTTCCCTCAGGTTAGTGGATTTTCAGTGTCCTGACCTGTCACCTGAACCTTTGGAATCCTGGAACCTTGAATCTATATCTACGGTATAGACTCTTGATCCCTGGATTTTGTTTACCGAGCTCTCGGCGTTTGACTGGACCTTTTGATTATGGAGTTATCTTGAACCTGCAACAGTTTTTGCTGTTTTGTTTTATATTCTGTGGTTGAGTGTAATCTTTATGTTTTATATTTTGGACTATTAAAACAGCCAGAAAGTAAGTGCTGTTTTAATGAAAGTGTTCAATACAAACTGGGTGTTTGTTTGATTCAACTCTACCTGAATAAGGCAGAGCCCTGGCAGCGTGACACCACACATCCTGGCTTCCCTCCTACCTAATTACATGAGGGCCTCTTTAAGCCAGCTCAACTTTTTGATTTCTATTGAAAGATGGGATGCCTCCTATCTTAAGCAGCCAGCTATTTCTTGGTTGTGGCAGGGGTTTTGTGTCAGTTTTGCCATGGAGCTACCCCAGTAGTACTTTTACGGGGTGTGATAAGAGCCATTGGGCTCCATGGCAAAAGTGCAAAAAAAAACCCACCCTGTAACCCCTGCCGAAAATAAGCTTTTTTAAAGAGGTCCTTGTTCAACCAAATACCCTAAATATATCCTACCAACTGTTAGGAATTATGGGAGTTGAAGTCCAAAACACCTGGAGGACTGACATTTGCCCATGCCTAATCTATGGTGTATATCAGGTATTTTTTCTGGTGTTATAATATATTTTGCCTGGTGAATAAGCCAGTGAAGCTTAGAAAAGCTTACACTATGAATGTGCGTCAATTCAAGCTATTATTTTTTGTGGATTTTAGGTTTTGTTTCATTTTCCTGCAAGGCCAAGCATATCTATTCCTGAATATGAGACAGTGAATTGTTGTTCATGGGGCTTTCAGGATTTTCTACTGTGTTTTAGATTATATCTTTCAATTACAATCAGTAAATCTGATTGTAGTGAATCGGACCAAACACGGGCTAAAGAGTATTTAAGATTCTATTCCATGGCAATGAATACAGCACAAAAATCTTTCATTGCCATCCACATTGCATCTGCAAAGAACTGCCAAAGCGAGCTGTATTCTGTGGTCAGAGCATTTTTAAACCCTGCTCAGTCAGGAATCCCTGACCAATTTGCTAGGTTCTCTGTAGATAAAGTTGCTCAGATCCAGTCCGACATAGATGCCAGTGTTGATGTAGTCTCCGTGGATGTAATTTAGGCATCTGCTTGTACTGTTTTAATGGAGTGCTTTCAATTTGTACAGCCTGATGACATGGACAAGAACTTGGGAGATATTGAGGTAACCACCTGTTTTTGGACCCTTGCCTTCTTGGCTAATTAAGCAGGCCAGAGGGGAACTGGTAGAGTGGGTGAAGATGCGACTGAACACGTCCTTGGCACAAGGTGCAATACCAACTAGCTACAAGGAGGCTGTAGTAAGACCTTTATTAAAGAAACCGGCACTTGAGCCCACTCAAGGGCAAGGTGCCAGAGAAGTTGGTGGCCTTGCAGCTCTGAAGTTTCTTGGATGAAACCAATTATCTGGATCCATTTCAGTACGGTTTCATGCCTGGCCATGGAACAGAGATGGCACTGGTCACCTTGGTCTATGAGGAGAGCTAGACAGGGGGAATGTGACCCTGTTGGTTCTCCCGGACCTCTCAGCAGTTTTCAATACCATCAACCATGTTATCCTTCTTGGCCATCTCTCTGAGATGGGGGCAAGGAAGCACTGTTTTACTGTGGTTCCAGTCCTTTCTGGAGGACTGCAGCCAGAAGGTGGTGCTGGGGGACACCTGTTTGACTTCCTGGCCAGTGGCCTGTGGGGTCCCTCCAGGCTCCACCTTGTTCCTCATGTTGTTTATTATTTATGTAAACCTGCTAAGTGAAATCATGCAGAATTTTGGAGTTTGGTGTCTTATATATGTAGCTGACACCCAACGCTCTTACTCCTTTCCACCAAAAGCCAAGGATACTGTCCTGGTCCTGAACCGCTGCTTATCATTAGTAATGAACTGGATGAGGGCTAACAAGACAGAGGTGTTCCTGGTAAGTTTGAAGGCAGATCAGGCTACAGGATTACAGCATGTGCTGGAAGGAGTTACAATCCCCCTGAAGACATAGGTTCACAGCTTGGGGATGATACTGGATTCATCTCTGATCCTGGAGGTTCAGGTGTCGGTGGTGTCCAGGAGTGCCTTCACACAATTAAAACTTGTGTGCCAACTGTGCCTGTATTTTGAGATGTCAGATCTGACCATGGTAGTCCACGCCTTAGTTGCATACTGTCTGGATTACTGCAACACGCTCTATGTGTGGCTGCCTTTGAAGATAATTTGGAAGCTTCAGCTGGTCCAGACAACGGCGTCCATATTACTAAAACTGACACTCCGTACAGGGAGAGAACTACTCCTATGTTAGGGCAGCTTCACTGACTGCTGGTCTACTTCCAAGCTAAATGCAAAGTGCTAGTTATTACTTTTAAAGCCCTAAATGGTTCTATTTTGATAACTGCATCTCCACATATAAGCTTGCTCAGGCACTACAATCAGTCCCATGCCCTTCACAAACATGGCTGGTGGGAATGAAAGAGGAGGCCTTCTCTGTGGTTGCCCCCTGCCTCTGGAACTCCCTTCCTAAAGGTATAAAATGGCCCCTTTCTTACTCTCCTTTAAAAAACAACTAAAATCTGTCTTATGCTCTCAAGCATATAGAAAGAAGGAAGTGTAGAATATCACATATAGTCATCCTGGAAAAGGAATGGTCTGTCATTTTGGCTGTGCTTGGATTAAAACTCATAAATTTTAATTAATTTTATAGCTTTCATCTTGATATGTTTTATTCCTTGTTTGTTTTATAAAGTTAGGTGTGAAACTCTAATTTTGCTATCATCCAATTTTGTAATTTCTTTATTATTCTTGATGGAGATGTTGATTTGGTTGGTGAGATTTGGGTGGTTTTGGTTATTTTGTTTATTGTCTAGTAGCTTATGGCATCGAATGTTTGCTGATATTTATTGTAAACCACCTTGAGTCCCTATAGTTTTATTTGTTATTATTTATTTATAAAATTACAAAAGGCACAGGAAATAAATTACAAGTTAAGGTGACAATTTAGTATCACTATTTCATTATTTTCTTTGCCCTTTTTCACCACAATATCAGGTGCAGCATGATATAGCATGACAAATAGATAGAAACAGTTATCATTTGTGTTGTTCATAACTTCTGGTTTACAAAGTTACAGTGGAAATAAAATGAGAAAAGGGGCTATATGAGAAAAGTAAGGGGAATAAAGCAGTCCAACAATTATTTCGAATCTTCTGTGTTCTCTTCAGGGATGTAGGTCATGAATTATCTTGGGCTTTTAATGGCATCTTAGTTAGACTTACAGCTGGAGGCAAAAAAAGCAAAAATCTAGAAGAAACACCTGAACAAACAACAAAAATGCTTTGGGGAGAAATGGAGGGAACTATATTCTATCATTCCCTACCATTGAGGTCCCATGCCTTTCTGTTTTCTGTGATGGCTGTGGTTAGTTGACATCACACATTGTTTGTCCGCTTTTTCCCACTTCTATCCATCTTCTCTCATTAGGAGTTGGTAGCACCCAACTTCTGAAAATGTAGTCTTCCCTCCATTTCCCCGTGCTGCTGCAACAGAGTCCCATGGGCAACTAACGGAAGTGACTTTTCGTCATGTGATGGCCTCAATGGGACTCAATTTCAGCAATGCAGAAATGATTGTTGGTTTGACAGCATTGATATCACAAATATAAATACCCTTTAACAATATTTAATGGTCACCTAGGGTGCATCTACACTGTAGAATTAATGCAGTGTGATAATTGTCATGGCATCATGGGAGTTGTACATAGTCTGACAAAGATGCAGCATTATTTGTTTAAAAAGGCTAAAGAACTTTTAAAACTATAATCCCCATCAAGAACACAAGGAAATAGCCATGGAGTACACAATGAAGCTCACTGACAAAACTATCAAAACACTTGAAAATGCCCAGTAAAATGTCAACCATCAGGAGAAGAAGGAAAAGAGCTTCAATAAGCCCTGGGGTGCTACCCATGCAATTCCTGTAGCTGCTGAAACTATGGACATTATCACATACATCTGAAATAACTCAGAAAATAGATCAATTTCTCCTTACCCCCCTTTCCTTTTTCTTTCTATCCTATCCGTCTCTCCAAACCCCGTTCCCTCTTTCTTCTTAACAATCTCGCCAAACTCCATTTCATTTTCCTTCCTATCAATATCTTTTTCATTCTCCCTGTATCTCTTCACTTCTCCTCTCCTTCAAGTTTTACAGCACTTTTAATTTCTCTGGCTCAATGCTATGCGATGCTTGGATTTGTAGTTTGGTGAAGCAGCAGTATTCTTTGGCAGAGAACACCAAAAACCTTGTAAAACTACAGATTCCAGGATCCCATAGCAATGAACTAGGGCAGTTAAAGTGGTGTCAAACTTCATTCATTCCACAGCATAAGTACACCCCAAGGAAGCTGGAATAGGATAAACAGGAGAGGCTCCTTGAGGGAAGAGTATGTCTATGGTTTTCCTTTCAATCACTTGGAAGCTTTGGTTTTGGTTTTTTTTAGAATTCTAATCACACAGGAACTTTTTGCTGGACCTGTTCTGACTTACAAACAAATGCAACTTTAGAACAAACCTACAGAAACTATCTTGATAGTAACCTGGGTATTGCTTATACATTAAAGTTTTTTGCTTTTGCTTTGGTTTCTGTTTTTGCTTGCATGAGTGGGAACTAAAAGCATGCATGAGTGGGAACTAAAAATGTTGTTGCCTTGAAAGAAAAGAAAACCTTTAAATAGGAGGTTAAGTGACTTGTTTCAGGCAAACACAATCACTTCATTACATTTATTTATTTATTTTTAGGGAAAAAAACATGATTGGAGTGATTGGAGAAGTATGGATCCAGTTTTGCTTTTGAAGCTGAACAGAGAATCAGAGAAGAAAGGGTTAAGTTTTTATTTTGTGGCCAGGAAGGACAGCACACAATGGATTTCACATTCTCCCCAAACCCTTAGCCAAGTCATATTTGTCTCACTGCATGGCAAAATACACTTTGTAAAGCTGCTTGAAAACAGATTCAGAAGACAAAAGATGGAAGGAACTGATTTTCATTAAATATAGTATGAGACCACTTGAAGCTTGATTTAGGACGGGATTAGAATGACGTCATGCAGGAAATAGTGTTTTTATTTGTGTATAGGGAACTTCCAATGTAGTTTACAGACTAGTGCAATAATTTCATATTTTACTTGAGATGGCTATTTTACCTCACCTTACATTGCCTAAACTTTATGTCCCAAAGAATGGAGTTGCTCTGTCTGCCAACCACAAGCTGAAACTGTGAGCAGATTGTGGTGTCTTGATACATCATTCCTCAAGATTCATTCAAACACAAAGAGATTGCCTTCCATGTACTGAAAATGTGCAAAAGGAGTCAGTAAGAATGTGACCTAGGTTCTGCATCTGATACTTTCTGGCCTGATCAGTTCAGACAAGAGCAGTTGGAAGCTGCTGAAAGAATGAAATCACTTCAGTGGTTCCACTAGTGCCTTGGTTCTTCAGTTACCATGTTCATGCAGCCCCAAGAGGATTTTTGAATGCTATATCTGCAGTTGAGTGGTTTTTAGAGGTTTCGTTGATTGGAAGAGTCCCAACCTGGGATTCTGTTCTTATCTGCTTTAATAAAAAATGACAATGGACTTTGCTTTTGTCTCATGAAGAATGAAAAAATGAAAGTGAACTTTCTCTTTTCTGCAAGGTAAGCCTAATTGTTTTGGTAGATTCTACAGCCTGAAAGTTCCTTATATCCAAGGTGTTTTATCTCTGAATGTTCAAAGACTGGGGGGGAAATGTGCCAGCCCTTTATCTTTTCTCTGCTGTGCTGAGATTCTGTCATTCCCACCAAGGAGCCATTTGATGCTGTGAATTACAGATCTTGGATCATGTTTTCTGCTTCGTGGCACATATTCTGAACAAGAATTTATTACCACCAAAGCAGCAATTCTGAAGTGAAAGTCAGTTGGGTGCTTTGGGTGTGAGATAGGCCTTCCCTGCCAAAGCGTGCTGGTGCCTCACCTAACTACATCTCCCAGGATTTTACAGCATTTCTCCCTGGCAGTTTAAGTGGTGTCTAACTGTATTAATTCTACAGTGTAGATGCACTGAATGCTATCAGCTACTGGTGGCAAGAATCAAATATAGAAGTATTACAGAAGGTAACAAGCAGCTATTAAGACCCAGCATTTTACTTACCCCTCCACCCCCACATGCACACATTCTGCTATTTTCTGTAATTAAAATGGATGATGTTTTGTGGATTCAGCTACCATGAAGCAATATCAGAACAGAGCTATGTCATGATGTAGGGACTTCATATACTGTAGATGTTTGAAATTTTCTGACATCAGACCAGAAGGCATACAGTGGTTTCTCAATCACTCTTTGTATGAAATACATGAATTACATCCATCCAGCTAGCTTTCTTATTCCTGGCCTGTGACTTATTGTTTGCGGGGCAGCATAATAAGGGAATAGCTGGGTGGATAAATACTAGGCCTGGGCAATTATGGTTCTAAATGGTTCTAAAGTACTTACAAAACTAAAGTTCTGGTGGTGGACCTAGGTGGCGCTGGTGCTTTGCTTCTACAATGTTGCTAAAGTTCTGGTGGTGAACATTTCAGAACTAACAAAACTTTCAAAACTTTCATTATTGGCAATTTTTAAGACAGAACCAATTAGGAACTGCCATTTATAATGAAATTTTGGAAATTTTGTTAGAGTTCTGAAATGTTCACCACCAGAACTTTAGCAACACTGTAGAAGAAAAGCACCAGCGCCACCTAGTTTTCACCACCAGAAATTTAGTTTTGTAAGTACTTTAGAACCATTTAGAACCATGATTGCCCAGGCCTAATAAATACACACCAAAGTCCTGTTACAAAGCTGATACCTGTACTTGTGAGTCAGCTGGAAGGATGTGGAAACAAAAAGCTTTATTCTGTCCTATGGAGATACCCTCTTGGAATCACGACTGTTTGGCTAAATCTAAAAGGTTCATGACATGAGATGAGCCAGCCGGGGGAGGGGGGGGTCAAAGAAGAATAGGAGAAACTGTGTTAAGGCTATATATCCTTCTGGATTATTATGCTGTCATAATAATCCAGAAGGATATATTTCTGACTTTACTGGGTAAAAATTATGGGAGCAGCACTATAAGACCCTTTGGAGGATATTACAAAAGCACATTAATGTGTTTATAATAAATATCAAATGCAATTCTGAGCAAAGGAGATCTTTTTATCTGTTTGTGAAAAGAAACACAAATATGTAGAGATGAAATTGGCTCTCTTCTGATCTAGACCTTTGGAATATTTGCTGAATTGAATCTATAAATCCAAATGCATTATGCCCAAGTAGCATTTACTTGGGAATCGGTGTCATTTCGTTTTATTAGATCAATCTCTCTGTTGTTGTTGGTTTTTTTTTAAAAAAACCAATCCCATTTCTGGATTGTTCGAATACAATCAGCCCCAGAACAGTTCTAGATTCCTTGAAATTATTAAGTTTCACCAACATACCAGAAATCATAGCCCTATAGATTTATATACAATTGCTGATCGTAAGAAGAGGCTCACATTATACAAAAGATGGACCTAGTTTGAAATAGCTATATCTCAGCAACTACAAACCGCCCATGAATGAAACCCTTACCGCTTGAAAGTGTGGGACATTATGTTCCAAATGATCATCCCTGGATGCCTCTTCCAGCACACAAACATACTCTAGCTTCAGCCATTCACAAGATTGTGTGCGTGCGTATGTATGAAATAAAATCAAAGGAAAACTGCTACTACAAGAAAAGTGCAATATGAAAAAAATGAAGACCATGGGTAGATCTGCAGGGCAAGCTTACATTAATGTGGCCTTGTCTGCATTACTCTAGATCAGCTGTCTGGTGTTTGAAAGCAAATGAAGCTGATTCAGGCCCATTCTCATCTATGTGGTCAGTGTAGATGTGCCCCATGAGGTATGTAGGGAAGAGGGAAAGACAAGGTTAACAACAACAACAGCAGCAGCAGCAGCAACAGGAATGTAGGTAAACACTGGTACATACAGTAAATGTTATTTATGCCAGCAAACACAGACAATGAAGATGGCTTGGGAAAGCCACTGATAATTGTATTTCCAGTGCTAGTCCTCTTTTGATCCATCTACAGTATAAGGCTTGGGGAAATTCACTCCATCCTAATGACATCAACCAATAATGTGGGTCAGGCTCCAAACAGAGGAAAGCACTGTAAAATTAGATTGAAGGAAGCTCCTGCATATCTTGACAGATTAGAAACTGCAGGGTTGCTAGGATGCATCAACACCAGGCATGAGCAAAATTCAGTCATCTAGATGTTTTGGACATCAGCTCCCTCAATTCCTAACAGCCTACAAGCTGTAAGAAATTGAGGGCGTTGCAGTCCAAAACACCTAGAAGGCCAACGTTTGCCCATGTCTGATCTACACCATTTTAACTGTCATGATTCAATACTGTGGACTCATAAGACTCATGAAGGGTTTAAAAAAATCTTATTTGCCAAAGAGTTTTGGTGCCTCATTAAATGACAAATCTCAAGATTCCATAGCATTGAGTCATGGCAGTCAAAGTGGTGTAAACATGCATTAATTCTATAGTATAGATGCACCCTCAGAAAATGGAATTGGTTGAAAAGTGGAACCCGGGTATTTTTTTTACCTTACAAATGTATTTTAAGCTGCCAAAAAACCAAAATAACACACAATGATTTATTTATTTATTTATTTATTTATTTATTTATTTATTTACAGTATTTATATTCCGTCCTCACCTCGCAGGGGACTCAGGGCAGATTACAATGTATATATACATGGCAAACATTCAATGCCATAGACACACAACATATATAGACAGACACTCAAAGGCTATTTAACATTCCAGCTTCTGGCCACCAGGGGAACTGTCGCTTCCTCATTCTTTGCATACTTCCTGGAGATTTTTATGGCCTCATAAATCAGTTAAATTAGCCTCCCCACAAAGTGGTACCTAAAATTCCTACTTGGCAGATGCAACTATCTTTCAGGCTACAAAGGTTGACAACAAGCTACACAATTTTGGTCGGGAGCTCACTCTGACCCGGGTGGGCTTCGAACTCATGATCTTTAGGTCAGTAGTGATCTTAATGCAGCTGACTCCCAGCCAGCTGTGCCACAGTCTTGGTGTGGTAGCATATGTATGAGTGGTCCCAAGCACACCTCTCAGGCAAGTAGAATGATGAAAAAGTGGACCACTTGTCAAATTAATGGAACTTGTCTATAATTTACAAGTGTTGAAAGAATAAATTGTCAGAAAGCAAAACATCCGAAGGTGGGGGAAGCTTGTATCACACAGGGACTTTCAGCACAGAACACAATGGCTTAGGAAGAGTTTAACATGTGAATGCTGTTTGTGTTGTGAGTGTGTGCATGCAAAGGTTCTCTGACAATATTAGATGTAAGCATTTCCAATGTGACTGCAATATAGTCCTGTCAGGAACGGTCATGACTTTCACCAGTACGCTAATCTTGGAAGACTATCCTACTTGGACAACAAGGGATCGTGTACGTAAATCTAGTTGATTTGATGCTACCATTAATTAAGGCTATGGTCTTAACATAAATATAGGGGGCGGGGCTAATTCTGGATAAATTCCTGAGACTTTAGCTGCATTACCGATTTTTGATATTTTAATTCAGATTTTATTCAAATTGTTCAGCCTTATTTTAAGACATTTGAAAAACATGAAGTTTCAGGAAAAGGCAGGAAACTATGTTTATATCATCTTTCAGTCTAAAATATTGTATTCTTATTGTATACGCAAAGTCAAAACAAATGTTATGCACAAATATGTCAAATACTTCAGAGTGTTTTCTCTTCATGCTATTAATGATGCTCTCCCACATTATATAGCAAGAAAGAGGGGGGAAACAACATTTATATTCCTCCATCTTACCCCTTTTTTCATTATTTTAAAGGGATGACATCTTCAGAACATAAGAAATAGTATAGGAAGTCCTTCAGAGCTCTGTTGTCATGTTCGGATGAGAGATTTAAGATCTCCTACACTGAGATCAAACAAAGCTTATGTTTTTTTTATAAAGGACATCTACCCCAAAATTCAAAAGCATTTCTTTGATGTCACTTAATTGGATAAAAGCAATTGAATTCATGCAGTAAATTCATAAGATGTGATTTGTCTTTGGAGATCTAATGGAATTTGGATTTTCTACATAACATCCATGATTTAATTTGATATTTTATTCTGTATAAGAGAAAAATGTAATTAGCTAAGGTGCGTGCCAACCAGACCTGAACCATTTCTACTTGAATGTCTTAGTACTGATTTCAGGTTGACTTACCCTGTAATTTGTTGCTCACAATGTACATGGGGAGGTTCTTCACTGCAGTAACAAAAATGTATATAGATACTATTAAGGCATTCATTTTTAATGAGTTTTTATTTCGAGAGACATTTTCCATAGCAACATGTGCAAAGGAATGTCAAGGAATCCATCAGTATTTGGATTTTTGGAATTTAATGGGTACAGAAAAAATGCTCACAACCCAGAAGGAACATGAGGTTAACCTTAAAGGTGATTACTAACTTCAACAATACAATAACTTTTGTTTTTAAACAAAGCACATTACTATCTATTTCTCCTGACCTTTGTTTATTTACAAAATACATTACAACCTATTTCTTTGTTTATTTACAAAATACATTACAACCTAATGAATGTAAAGCATGACAGTTCTTTGCAAAAGACAGTATCCACTTGTGTTCTGAAGTTAATATCTTAAAGAGAGCAAAAGTCTGCTTGATGCAGCCCACTATGGAGCCATATGAAGGTCACAAGAGCAATTGTTCTCCACTTCCCCTATATTCTCCTACACACTTATATCCTAGTGTGCTTCTATATGAAGTCCTTTTATAGGGCAAAAAATAAACTAGCCTTCTCTCATGGGCATTCACCTGTATGTGACCCTGCATTATAGAGAAGTAATCTTTTGAATTGTGAAGGGTATGAGATTGAATAAAGCTGGCCAAACTATAGAGGGCCCATCCAGACAGTTTTGGTTTTACTGGAGGTGCCCAAATGACACCTCAGGCAAAAGCAAATTAATGTGGAATACACCAAAGTTTCCTGTATTAATTAAACACCTTATTAGGTCTGGATTTTTTTGACAGATCTGGGTGTAATGAGGTGCTGGGCCTGTGGGGACTGACTCTCAGGACACGTCACATGTTTCTCGGGGATCAATCTCGATAGCCATTCTGCACTCCTGGAGCCCAAAGGTGTGAAGGTGCACCCACCCACCCCAGCTCCTGATTTCCCCCCCTAAAAATTACCGAAAACGTCACTGGCCACATCTCCAGGAGGATGCGAGGAGAAGCTCTATGGTGGCCACAGAGCTTTTCAGTACACTTTAGGGGGAAAATAGGGGGCTTCAGGGTACTCCCGGGGAGGGAAATCCTGGGGTTGTGGGAGGAGGTGATGACTGGAAGCTGTGCCAAAGTGGGTTACTTTAACCCATTTCAGCATGGGTTTGGGCATTGTCTGGAAGCATAGCCTGCATGAACAAGTCCCCTTTAAAACCTAATTGTAATTACTAAAAACCTAATTCTAATCCTTAAAAAATTGAGAGTGTGGAATAGTTTGTGGAAATGTACCGTACATTTTAATAATCCAGTTTTGGAAAAGTTACTTCTGAAATATATCTTCCAAGGTCCCCTGGCCAGGCCTTTGGAATTTGGTGCCTGGAGATAATAACAATTTTACCTGATAGATAATTGCTCCAACACCTTAATCATTCCACCTACAACACTCCACTTTTTAAAGAGAGAGCACCACTACAAAATGCCAAATATCTATACACAGTGAATGCTAGTAGTGCTCAATCATTTTTGAAATTAGTTGATGTTCATTCCTGGTCTGTATTTCTATTTTAAAATTAGAGACATTTCAGAAGGTTCTTATAACAAAAGCTCCTTGATTTTTGTTTAGGATGAAAAAATGCAGGTATCCATTTTTTTCTTACCTTGCTATTCTCTAACCAGAGCTGAGTAAATGTATTTGTGGGACTACAACTCCCAGAATCCTCTGCAATCTGGGGGACCCTGAGAGTTGTAGTTTCACAAGGTCTTTAGCCCTCTCTGCCAAAGCCTGTTGGTGAATCAACAAGCTACAAATCCCAGAATTCCATAGCCTTGAGACATGGTAGCTAAAGATGTAATTATAGTGCTTCAAAAGTAACTCCTCCAACTTGCTTGAAAGAGAAAAGCAAAGGTGCTGCTGACCTGGAGGCAATGCAGAATGGTGCATGGGGGTCCACTGCAGATGTGACTATAATGTTTTAAAAGTAACTTCTCCAACTTACTTGAGAGGGAAACGCCAAAGCACTGTTCACCTGGAGGCAATGCAATGCATGTGTCAGAGTCAGGGGTGATGGTGGTGGTGGTAGAGGCAGCAGTGGCAGCATGTGTATTGGGGTACCTGGAGGGGCTGCAGTAGTGTGCATGATAGGGAGATGCTGCCACGGTGCATGTATCAGGGTCCCGGGGGGCAGCAGCACATGTGGTAGGGTGCCACAATGGCAATTGAGACAGCTCCCTCATTGTCCTCCTCCACTATGGCAGCCATGGCAATGGCTCCCTCATGGTCCAGAGTGGAGATCACACTTTTGCAGCATGCTGAGCACATGCTGCAAATCAGTATATGGGGAAGGGAAGCCACAGGTCAGAACAAGGTGGGATGTCCATGGAGCCACTAAGTGTCTCTTGCAGAGCTACAAGGGCTCTATGAAGCACGGTTTGAGAACTACTGGTATAGAGAAATGAAATGCAATGGTAAAACAAACAAACAAAAAACACAAAAGTGAAACCATATAATACCTTTTCCCCCAAAACAATGCTGCATGACTTTGTTACTGCACTTGAAGAACTGTTTATAATATCTCACTTTTTACATTATATTCCAAGGACATTCAACTTCTGATAAGGTACTATTTTCAAGAGCCATTTTGTTTTCAAAGTATTTGTCAACAAGTCCATTCTAGCATTAGTGTCTTCCTCTCTCCTGCCTGTTCACACACACATTTTCGTAAATGCACAGAGCTACATCAGAAAAAAATATATACTGGCGCAAAAAGAAGTTTTTAAAAAGGAAGCAAATTACTGCAAAGAATGTCACAGCTGCTAAAATTCACAAATCACATTATTTGCAAAGGAGCTTAGAAGGAAAGGGAGATTCAATGACATGACCTAAGCACTGAGGTCATTGCCCAGATTTACTCAAGGAAAAGTATACAGATGCAAGGAAACAGAGCCTTCCTTTCCATTACTACATTTCCTGGCTACAGTGAGATTTTCAGACAGATTTATGTAGAACAATATCTCCAACAAGATGAAAAGAGAACACTGTCCTTAGACTCAAAGCCAAAGGGGTGGGGGAAGATACAGAGAGAGGACAAAACAGCCCATCACTCATATAGCCACAGCATGTGTAAGACACAGAAGGATTCTTGAGACAGATGTGAAGGTTCTTTATATTGTATTGAAATCAAGCCATGCTATTTCTTTCTTTAACAAACTTTAATAACAGTAAATACTTTCTTAAGATTACATTTTATATGCATGCATTTCCTTTTTAAAAAACAAAACTTAACACTGAACACCAGTAAGCAGTGCATTATCCAACACTGCTAGCTTTTCCCTTGAAGCTACTATTTATTCATTGAAAGTTGTTATTTTGCTGCAAAATATTTTGAGGCCGAGATAACGTAAAGATCTTGCCAAAGCTTATCAGGACCTGTGAAGATGAAATATCCTTCATAGTGTAGGGCTTTGATTTTTCTCTCAAAAAGGAAAACAAAACAAAGGTACACGGGTAGAAAAGAAACCTCAGGCCAGACTTCATAATATACCACTGTCATTATTACAGACATCAACTTTCATTTTGTTCTCTTTATCTCTTGCTTCTCTGTTCTGTTTGTTTCTTGCACTTAAAGGCAACCTGTGTCTACCTTTGGTAAACACTGGCAGCTGTCAGAATGTCTTTGCAACTATATGGCAGGTAGCTGTCTCCACTCAGTAGCATATAAGAGAGTGCCATAGTCTTCTGGCAACTATGACATGCGAAGATTTCCCTTCTTTTAATCTCAACAGATGAACTACAAAAGGTTAATCGCTTGGCTTTCTGAGACACCTTCCACTGAGCTGTTTTGTGGGGATCATCATACCATTGTTGACAAGTAGTACATCTGTATTATAAATTTTAAAAAGCTCTTTCCCTACTTCTCCTCTTCTCTAGCAGTTCTTTCCCTATCTCTTTCTCACTGCATGCATGGTGAGCAATTGTTAGGTCCAGTTGGAATCTTTGTAATTCGGATTAAATTTGGATCAAATTAGTTTTTGAAATGATTTCGAAGGGATTTGGGAACCCGGAAGAATCCTTGCCATTTCGAAGCCACTGTCGCCATCTTTGTTCCAACTCAGGAAGTGAATCAGAAAAGACCCAGCATTTGGAGGCAAGCAGTAGCTTGCATCCTGGGATGATTGCCTCCAGCCAATGACGGCAATCCATGTGGGGAGGGGTGGGGTTTCGGCACAACAGCCATTGCCATTTAAAAAGGCCCATACATGCCTCGTGGGCTCATTGCAGGGTGGGGATGCGAATGGGAAGTGACTAGGCAGGCTACTTGGGTGGGAAAGGTGCCATGCCACTGCTTAGCAAGGGAACAACAGGGTTGGGAACAAATAATAACCTGCTTGGGGTTACATGTTGTACTTTTGGAAACTAGAAATCTCCTTTAATCTGCTAATAATTTCCTTGGGAAAACACACAAAAGTTTGGAGGCTCCTTTGTCTGCTTGGGGTTACACGTTGTACTTTTAGAAACTAGAAATCTCCTAATCTAATAATTTCTTTGGGGAACCAGACAATAAAAGTTTGGAGGCCCCTTTGTCTGCTTTGGGTTACACGTTGTACATTTGGAAACTAGAAATCTCCTAAGCTAATCTTTTCCTTGGGGAACCACACCATACAATTTTGGAGCCCCCTTTCTCCACTTTGGGGTTACACGTTGTACTTTTGGAAACAAGAAATCTCCTATAATCTGTTAATAATTTCCTTGGGATGGGACAGGATTGAACAGTGGCCTGGCCTCCGCTTATCTTGGAAACAAGCAAATGTAATAAATTAATTTAATGTTATGAGATAAATTCCATTTTCTCATATTCAGAGAGGTGTGTTCTAGACAAATATGCAAAACAGAGAGATAAATTTAAATTTTCCAAAAGAATCCTGGAGTCAGCTCATTTCTTTTTCTTGTAATATTCCTTATTAGATTACTGAAATTAGTTTAAAAATGGTCAAGAACCCAGGGATCTTCTAAACGCGTTGAAAGTTAGTATGCTGACAGAGGAGAATGTTTTCTACCACTGTGGCAAGTTTTGTCAGTAGTGGTCTAAAAATGAGGGAAAGGGAATCCCCCATGTTTTGCCTGTTCCTTTTGCAGGTTTTGTGCACCTTCAACCACCATTAACAAAGCAATTCAGAAATTTCAGACTTTTTTTAGAAAATTTCGGAAATCATTTCCGAATCAAATCGCAAGCGCCCCTTACATCCGAAACAAGTTTTGAACCATTTTTTCCTTGATCAAACAAGCCTAACAGTTAAGATTCATTCCAGGTGAAAGAGGAATATTTCACCTGGACTCCTGCAGCCACTGAAGAGGCAAGAAAGAGTCCCCACTGTCCAGCAGCACAGAACATAGTTCTGGACAGCCACCATATCAGCCCCTTCCTCACGTCCCATGTTGTGATGGTCTCCAGCTGCAACACAAGTCCTACATTTTCCCTGTCACTTGCCCTAACATCAGATAAAGCAACAGGCTGCTACATGAGAGGATAACCCCATACTCTTCCACTCTGTTCCTCTAATGCCTGACACCCCCCCCCCCCTTAATTACTTTTATTTCCTCAGAAGTATGGTAGTTTGACTTGCAGTTTTGTCCTATACTGACATATCCTATACTGAACACTTAGGTCAGAGTAAATAGGAATAAGCCCTGTGGCAGTCTACATTTGCCACCTTAACACAGCCTTGCCCTGCATTGCCCAAAGTTAGGGAAAGGTTTGAATCCTGACTCAGAATTTGGATGTCCAAACCTGAGGAAATCTGCCTTGTTTCATAGCTTTCAACATCTGGAGGGAAACCAAAACAGCACTGTTCTTCAATATTTTGTTCATCAGCTCCAAAGCCTTGAAGATTGGGATGTGATATAGAAATATCATAAATAAACAAATAAATTATTTGGACCGCTTGCAGTAAAGGCTTTACTCCTAGCTGTTGATGAATTTACCACACAATTGCCCCATTAATTTAGTAATTCAGATTGTGATTAACTGTTCCCATTAACTGTGTCCAATCAATTTTGGTGACACCTAAGTGAAATTAACTTAGACAAGGCATGGAGACCTGTGACCGTCCATGTGTTCTTCACATACAACTTCCATTAGTCCTAGTCAGCACAGTCAATGATGAGGGTTTGTAAGAGTATAATCTAAAGACACTTGGAATGTCACAGTTGCTAACCTCTAGAATAAATGCAGCCTGTTGGATCAGGCTCAGATCAAAAAAATGTTAACTGGACAAATTTGTGTGGGTTTAGTCCATCAATAAGACAGGGGATGGAAACTGTGACAATCTGGATGAGGACAAACAGTTTGAAGATCAATCCTGATAAGGCAGAGGTCCTCCAGGTCAGTTGCTCACGTGGCCGGAGTATTGGGTGGCAACCTGTGCGGGATGGGGTTGCACTCCCCCTGAAGTCACAGGTCCACAGTTTGGGGGTCCTCCTAGACTCAGCGCTGACACTGGATGCACAGGTGTTGGCGGTGGCCAGGAGGGTTTTCGCACAATTAAAACTCATGCGCCAACTGCAACCATACCTTGTGAAGTCTGACTTGACTACAGTGGTCCACGCCTTAGTTACCTCTAGATTGGATTACTGCAATGTACTCTATGTGGGGCTATCCTTGAAGGCGGTCTGGAAATACAACTGGTACAACATTTGGCAGCCAGATTAATAACTGTGGCAAATTACAGGGAGCGATCAACCCCCCCTCCCCCGTTTAAGGAGCTTCATTGGCTGCCATTTATTTTCCGGTCCCAGTACAAGGTGCAGATCATCACCTATAACGCCCTAAAGGGTTTGGGACCCGCCTACCTTTGTGACCGCATCTCCTTCCACGTTCTGTCCTGATCTCTTTGATCCTCGGGCGAGGCCCTTCTTTCACCTCTACTGACATCACAGGCTCGCCTTGTGGGAACAAGGGAGATAGCCTTCTCCTTTGTGGCCCCCATCCTGGAACTCATTACCCGCTGAGATTAGGAAAGCCCCCACTTTAGCAACTTTCAAGAAGGATCTTAAAACCTGCCTTTTCCATTGCGCATTTGGAGAGTAATCATATATCCCCCCTTTTTAGCTGCACCTTCAATGCTTATCCCTATAGAATAATTCTCCCCCGCTATTAGAAGGCCTGACCCTATGACTCCATTCTATGAGTCTCTCCCCTACAGATGTTCTGCTCCACTCCTATCTCACCCTGGGTTTTAAACATTTTAACTTTTACACATGGTCCACACATTGTTACTGTGGCTGAATGATTTCATTTTGTTGTATTATTTTATATTGTCTAGTGTATTTTTATGATTTATTTACCTCATGTTGCTGTTTTGTGTTTTGTATTACTTTATGTAATGCACTGTTGGGCTGGGCCTCATGTAAGCCGCCCCGAGTCCCCATTGGGGAGATGGTGGCGGGGTATAAATAAAGTTTATTATTATTAATATTATTAATAATAATATTATTTCCTGTGGTGGTCTATGACTGAAATAAATGATTTGAATTGATCTGGCCACTTAGAGGGAACTGTCTTCATAGAAACTATAACACTGTTATTAAGGGAATTCCCAGTTTTGTAAGGTTTATTTTCCTGTTTTAAAAAAAGCAGATTTTTCCTTCAAATACTTAGTTATTGGGAGCTAAGATGGCATGTATTTTATCTCACCTTTTATTATCTCTCCCTCCCCCCCACACTGGAATGCAGCCCTTCAGAACTCCGAAATTGATTTTGTCCCTCAGCCTAAAGCAGGTCACACACTTTTGTTCTAAAGTATGTTGGTCCCAGGTCATGAGTGTTTTAAAAGAATTTAAACATATTGATTGGATACTTGACCACCACCACCTTAAATGAATCCTTGCTAGCATAGTTTTCTCTGAAACACAAGGTGAAATTTATTGGCTAACCTCTGTAGCCACACAAGCTATTGGCTGTCATAAAATTATTATAGGCACTTTTTAAAATTCAAGCAAGTAATTGGTATAGTGGCCTAAGGCATTTTAATGTCATAGGTTCACTTTCCTGGTATCAAGTTTAATTCCCCTTTAGCATTTCTAATTAATTGCCATTAATTGTCAAAATAAAGCTGTTCCAGCTTGGTTATTTTTGAAATTCAGCTGAAAATTTATAACAGGGATGTTTGGAGCTATCACATTTTGACAACAGCTCATGTGTGACAAATGTATTTTTCAAAATAATGAATATGAGCAATAGCAACAACTACAGCAATTCCTTTTTTCTGCTGCTCCTATGGTATTTGTGTTCTACTTATACGGTACATATTAGGCTTGATTGATCAAGGAAAAATGGTTCAAAACTTGTTTCGGATGTAGGGGGCGCTGGCAATTCAATTCCAAAGTGATGTCTGAAATTTTTTAAAAAAAATAAAAAGTCGAAATTTTCTGAATTTTCCGAATCACTTCGTTAAAGGTGGGTGCGATTGTGCAATGTGTAAAAAACCGCAAATGGGACAGGCAAAACTTGGGGGATTCCCTTTCCCTCGTTTTTAGACCACTACTGACAAAACTTGCCACAGTGGTAGAAATTATTAGCAGATTATAGGAGATTTCTTGTTTCCAAAAGTACAATGTGTAACCCCAAGCAGAGAAAGGGGGCTCCAAAGTGGTATTTTGTGTTTTCCCAAGGAAATGATTAGATTAGGAGATTTCTAGTTTCCAAAAGTACAATGTGAAACCCAAAGCAGACAAAGGGGGCTCCAAAGTGGTATGGTGTGGTTCCCCAATGAAATTATTAGCAGAAAATGGGCTTTCCAAAGTCCAAAGAGACTTTCTGGGATCCCAAAATCCAAAGTGTAACCCAAAAGGGATTGAGGTCTGTTGAAAGTCAAAATCACTGCTTCAAAAAGGAAAGTTGGCAGTGGCAGGCAAGAGAATAACACTTCTCCCAGCTGCCCTGCCCTTCTTCCCTCCCCACACACAAGGAAGCCTCGCAGGCAAGGGGCCTGCTTCCAGTTGGTTTCCGCAATTTGTTCCCAACCCTGTTGTTACCTTGCAAAGCACCTTTCCCACCCAAGCTGCTACTCCCTTCCCATTCGTGTCCCCGGCTCACAATGAGCCCATGAGGCAGGCGCAGGACTTTTTAAAGGGCAATGGCTGCCATGCTGAAACCCCTCCCCACATGGTTTCCCCTCATTGCCTCGAGGCAAACATCCCAGCTGGGTCTTTTCCGATTTTCATCCCCGAGTCAGAACAAAGATGGTGACAGTGGATTCAAAATGGCCAGGGTACTTCCAGGTTCCAAATCGCTTCGAAATCACTTCAAAAAGGAAATTGATCCTAATTTGATCCGAATTGCGAAGATTCCAACTGGACCTAACCATGGCTAGTATATATAACTGTCTTATGGAGACAATTTCATTGGATCCTGGTTCAATTCCAAGCACAGTTCAATGTGATAACATGTCCTACTCCTTGTCTGAAGCAGTGTAATTCCATTCTTCAGGAAGCTAGGTTGCTATGATCTTCTTTCATAGGCCAGGCAAAATTCTCCAGAGTAACTTGATCTGGAACGACTCTGGATACAGCATGAAAGCACGCTGAAGCCCTTTTGGAACCCAGTTGGGTTGATAGTAAATTGACAATTATTGCATGTTTTCTTGGGGTTTATAACGGACGGATAATCCGTATTATATAATCCAAACACAAATAGGATGGAAACAATAGTCCAGAATACGGATTTTCCTTCGATCGCGGGACCTATTGTTGTTGGAGTAGAGTAAGATATATCATTGAGAGCTGTATGCATGACTGTATTTAAGTGTGTTCCATTTTCCTTTAAATACACCAATGTTATTTGATACTTATGCTTGCTGCTGAGTGCTTTTTAGTTTGTACTGAACCTTGCTCTACCCTTTAACATCTTTTTGACATGTAGACACTTGATTGTCCATAATCCTGCTTAATATAACTGTCCACGTATCAGAAATACCTGGGGTTTGCTCTGGAGTTCTCTAGAAGCTCCAGAGCAGTGGTTCTCAGCCTATGGGTCCCTGGGTGTTTTGGCCTCCAACTCCCAGAAATCCCAGTCAGTTTACCAGCTGTTAGGATTTCTGGGAGTTGAAGGCTAAAATATCTGGGGACCCACAGGTTGAGAACCACTGCTCTAGAGTAACTTGTAGTGTGTGTATCATTCCATTTTTTAAAATGGGCTCTGGATGATTCTGCATTTTCAGGTGTTGAATCACTCAAAATGAATGGGCAGCATGGTTCTATTTTTTCGGCTGCAGCAAAACACGCCGCGGCCAATGGTTGCTTTCAGTTTCTTTCAGCTACACATGGAGCACAGAGCAGCAACTATGCATGTGCATGGGTTTCCCTGTGAGCCTGTTGCTTGAGTCAATCAGAAGAAGAAAGCTGCTCATGTGTTTTTTAGCCTAGCTGATTTATAAATACCAGGGGGAACACCTTCATTTTCCTGTGGTGTCCTGGCTGTTGAGAAAGAGAGATTGTGTGCTAGTTAACACCATTTGTTATATCTCCCAGTGCTGTCACAGCTTTGGATCACTTTTTGCTTCAATTCTTTTTTTCTTTGGCAATTTAATTAAATTTACTTAGCACTTTAATATATTTCGTTGCTTCCTTTTCCTCCTATTTTGCTAGGGAGGTGAGAGTGAGTGTGGTTGGTTGTGGGGCTGGGAGAGTTTATAAAGGTCTTTGTGTGTGTTTGTTTAAGTATTTCTTACATTTTTGGTGGGGTGGTTTAGGGAAGGGATAGCCAGGCTCCCTTGAGTCTCCATGAAAAGAATTTCAATCTCTTTTCCATCCCTCCACGGCCCTCTCTATCTTCTTGTTTGCTTGTACTCTGTCCTGCATGACAACCATATAGTAATGCAAAAGCTTAGGGACACAATATTTGTTTTTATTACTAAAAACTATAAAACTATGAAATTCCTATAAATTGTGGGATGAGTAGATCTTTTTTACAATTGGCAGGAATGTTGCCCTGCCCTGCTACTTTTCCTATACTGTTGCTATGGAGAAGTTCCGGGGGATACCTCTTTCAGTTTGTTTTAAAGTTCATTTTGTTTCTAGAAACTTTAAGACTTTTTTAAAAATCAGTGGATGAATGAAATGTTCTCAAACTTGGGGAGCTTCCATTGGTAAGTGTGTCCTCCAAGTGTGGCCATTTTAATCTCAATAGCCCTAAAAATGACAGAAAGGGGAGCTTGGGGAGTCGCCCCATTGCTGCCAATGGTCAGCTAGCAACTGGAAGCAGCTGTCGGCCTGAAAAATGGCTTTTCGCCCCTCTCTATGTTGGAAAGTTCCCAAAACACAACGGGGGGGGGGGGCTGCTTAAAAATGGCACCAAAACCTGGAAGAATTGTTTCTGAATTGCACACCTCTAGAGCCTATAGTTCTTCTTGTGGAAGATTAATAGCTGGAAGCAGCATGGATACTGTGGAACTATGTTGGATTGCATGCAGCAGGTACAAGATCAATGTGTTTTATTTGGCCTATGGAGACATGAGGACAGGCAGCCAAAGATCATTATTTCAACTATTGAGAAGTGGCTTTTGATGAGGGTGTGGATGACTGTATTTTTCTATTTATCTTATGTTTTGAAGTGATTTTGTACTTTTAAAATTAATTGTAGTTTAATGTGGTAGCTCATAATTGAAAAAATCATCAGGCTTTTAGCTTTATCTTATTGTAACCTTGTTGTAAATCACCTTATTTGGAGAAAGGTGGGTGGCACATTTTGTAAATAAATAGTAATGTGCAAATTTTTGACTCAATTTTAATTGTACAATGAATTGTGAATATCTGGGTTATGATTTATACACACACACACACACACACACACACACACCTTGAAATGTGTATTGCATCCACAGTACCATTCAGAGTATGAATTCAGGCTTTCTTTCATTCTGTCACTGTTCAAACACATGAAGAAAGCAAGTTGCACTGGAGCATATGGGAATCCTCTTCAACACTAGAGAAACCTGCTAGTGATAAACCAAGGTCCCATCTACACAGTCATTGGATTGAACTGGATGAGATGGCAGTGTAGACTCTGGTTCAATGCAGTTCAGTCTTTATTATATGAGCCTGCACTGGTGGCAATGTGGAATGGATCCTAGAATATGATTTTGGATTGCGTGATTTTAATTAATGGTTTTAATGTTTAGATGTTTTTAACATTTTAGTTTAATATATATGTATTTTATTTGTATATCTGCTTATGCAGCATTGTTGCCTACTAGGCTTGTTTGATCCAAAAAAAGTTTCAAAATTCGTTTCAGATATAGTGGGCACTGGTGGTTTGATTCTAAAGTCAATTCTGATTTTCACAGAAAAAAAATGTTCAAATCTTTTCAAAACTTCCAAGACTTATGAATCTTTTGTTAATGATTTGTCGACCTTTGCAACCTGAAAGACAGTTGCATCTGTCAAGTAGGAAATTTAGGTACCACTTTGTGGGGAGGCTAAATTTAACTGATTTCTAGAATGTTAAATTGCCTCTATGCCTATCTATTAGGCATGGTTTAGAACCCAAAAATAGGGAATCAAAAATCAAATGGGGGGGGATTTTTTTTGATTAGTAATAGAAAGACTTACAAAAAAAATTCCAAAAATTTCTAAAATGTAACGTAATTACTAACTAAATTCGTTAGTAGTTCTAAAGTAGGCAAAGCAGAGAAACAGGACTGACACTGTTTTAAGCACAGGCAAATCCCTTGGTTTCCTTGCAGGGAGATATAATGCATTAATATATTATTATTAATATTATTAAAGGACAGGGTTTCTTTGCAGGGACATATAATGCATTAATATATTATTATTATTAATATTATAAAAGGACAGGGTTTCTTTGCAGGGACATATAATGCATTAATATATTATTATTAATATTATTAAATAAAATAGTTGCCCACCTCTGGTGTAGGCCTTGCTAATCTGTAGAGTTCTCCTCACTCCAGCTTTTCCCCATTCAGTTTTACCATAGCACTCTAGGATCTCCGTTTGAACTCTATGGCTTTTCTTGATTCTGAACTCTTCCTTCTCCTCTCCGTGCTCTTTTTACTCCTGCTGCCCTTCTCTCAGCAGTTCTTATGTCCTTTTGCTCTGTACTTCTATCTAAACCCCCTTCCTGGAGGTTTAAACCACATTTTTCTTCAGTCCTCCAGGCCCCTCTAGGAGTCCCGATCTGGATCTCTCTATCGTTTCCAGCTCCTTTTGCACTTCCTGAAGGAAGGCCTTTCATTCTAATTAGGCTCCAAGCACGGAAAGGCCCCGATTTGACTGTGAGTTATGTCTGTAAAGCTATTTTGGAGGGGGAAATTTTCCTGTTGGGTGGGCATCCAAAATATTTACTAATCTAACGAAAATTTGGGCGTGCGGAAAAGAAAGTCCACTTCCGGGATTGCCACTGCGATGCATATAAACTTGAAAGTCCCATACATACGAATCCCTTCCGATTTCATTTAATTTTCATAACTTTTTTCTCATGCCTACTATCTATATATGTTGTATGTCAATGGCAATGAATGTTTGCCTGTATATGTGCATTGTAATCCACCTTGAGTCCCCTGCGGGGTGAGAAGGGCGGAATATAAATGAAGTAAATAAATAAATAAATAGCAAAGGGTTTCTCTGGCTTGAGACAGAAGTGAGGGGGGGGCAAGGGGAGGAAAGGGAGGAATTCATCCACTGGTTTAAAATGGCTTCTATGGCTTGAGACAGAAGCAGGGGAAAGGAAAGGGAGGAAATTAATCCACGCTGGTTTAAAATGGCTTCTCAGGCTTGAGATAGAAGCGGGGGGGGGGAAATGAAAGGGAGGTAATTCATCCTTCTCTGGTTTAAAATGGCTTCACTGGCTTGAGCAGAGACCAGGGACCGGAAGCAGGGAAAAGCTGAATCATTTCCAACTCACTTACTGATTTGTGAGAGAAATGGCAGAAAAAGCTTCGGAAGGGCAAAGGGACTTCCGGTTTCCTTAAAAACTTCAAAATCGCTTCAAAAAGCAAATATTTCCAAGTGTATTTTAAACCTAACCATGCCTATTGCCTACTTGTAAGCTGCTCTGAGTCCCCTTCAGGGTGAGAAGGGCAGGGTATAAATATAGTAAATAAATAATAAGTAATAATAATAAATGTGGGGCCTAAGAGATAATGCAGTTCTTGCCACTTGATCAAGCCAAGCAGATTAGAATGTTTTCCTAGGAGGCAAACTATTGTTCAAGTCCCATTTTAAATTGTTCACTTCCAGCTTTCAAGGAGATTTCTAAATGATCAACAGCCAAGCAGCTCTTATAGTTTGCATCTAGACACAGATTAACATTCATATTCACTTGTAAACACCTCAATAAAACTTGCACAATATCCAATTGCAAAATGCCATTTGACCTTATTCTGCAGCACATTGCCTCATTGTCTCTACATTTCCCTTGTCACTTTACTTATATCTCATTAACTTTGGGCTAAAGATCATCAGTTCATAATGGTTGTGCCTGGAGCAAAGACAGTGAATGCCAAAATGAAACTGCTGAGCTCCTATAAGATATATTTTCCCTTATAGCTGAATAAGACTTCCCTAGACAACAGGTACACTGACAATGAACGGTGGTTTTCCAAGTACTAGAGAATAAACTCTTGTAGAACTGAACTGAATTTCTTAGTTCTTAGTCCAGATCCATCATTGTTTGAGTCCACGGTGCTCTCTGGATGTAGGTGAACTACAACTCCAAAACCCAAGGTCATTGCCCAACAAACCCTTCCAGTATTTTGTGTTGGTTATGGGAGTTCTGTGTGTCAGTTTGGTTCAATTCCATTGTTGGTGGTGTTCAGAATGCTCTTTGATTGTAGGTTAACTATAAATCCCCGCAACTACAACTCCCAAATGACAAAATCAACCCCCCCCCCCCAAAAAAAAACCCTCACCAGTATTCGGGTATTTGTGCCAAATCTGGTCCAGTGAATGAAAATACACCCTGCATATCAGATATTTCCATTGCAATTCATAACAGTATCAAAATTACAGTTATGAAGTAGCAATGAAAATAATTTTATGGTTGGGGGTCACCACAACATGAGTAACTATATTAAGGGGTCGTGGCATTAGGAAGGTTGCGAAACACTGCTCTGGAGTATCTAGAACTCATTGTTGGAATGCTCCTCCTTTTGCTGTGCCATCCTGATACAAGTGCAATGGAACAAAACAGATGTGGGAAAATGTAGTTGTTTTTTTTAAAAAAATGTTCCATCTCTCGTATCTATACCCTAAAGATCACTGAGGGATGATCATGCTCAGTGGGCATGAAATGCTGATTGACTATTCAAAACCAACAGAAAAGGAAAGGGTAGAAAAATGGAATAGAGTATCCAGAAAGAGGATATCTGTTTAGCCCAGTGATTCTCAAACTGGGGTCCCCAAATGTTTTGGCCTTCAACTCCCAGAAATCCTAAGAACTGGTAAACTGGCTGGGATTTCTGGGAGTTGTAGGCCAAACCACCAGGGGACACCCACAGGTTGAGAACCACTGGTCTGTGAGGCCACTTCGATTTCTCAATGAGACACGCGGAGTCCTCCGGTAGATCCAACTGAGTTTATTGAAGGAACAACACCTGTAAAGCCAGAAGTGCTTTACTCCCGCCACCATACAACTTTTATACCCTCGGACCCCCCGTGCCAACCCCTCCTCTTTCACATGTAATGTTCATGAAGGTTGCATCATCCATTCTGGCCAGCTGTTCTTTGTTTAGTCTATGTCAGTGCTGTCCAACTTCTTCCAGCCCAAGGGCCGGAAGAAGTGTCACTGATCACCTGGGGGCCGCAGGTGATCAGTGAGCGGGGCGTGGCCACTCCGGGCGTGGCTGCTCCCGGGGCATGGCCGGCCTCCTGCGTGACCGCCCATTTTCAGGAGGGTTTCCTGGGTGACGTTAGGCTGGGTGACGCCTGACGTCACCCAGCCTAATGTCACCAGGGAAACCCTCCGCAAGCCTGGATGGCTGGTGGGGAAGCGAGAAGAGCCGCCGCTCCCCCACCAGCCCCAGGCTCGGGAGGGTTTTCACCTGGCTCCTGTGTCTCTCTGAGCAGAGGGACACGGGAGCTGGCGAAAACTCCCGCCAGCCTGGATGGCTGGTGGGAGAAAGCGAGCGCCGCCGCTTTCCCTGCCAGCTTTCCAGGCTTCGGGAGGGTTTTCGCCGGCTCCTGTGTCTCTCTCAGCAGAGGGACATGGGAGCTGGGCGCTCCCCGCCAGCCTGGATGGCTGGAGGGAGAAGCGAGAAGCGCCGGTCGCTTCCCCACCAGTCTTCCAGGCTCGGGAGGTTTCGCCCGGCTCCTGTGTCTCTCTGAGCAGAGGGACACGGGAGCTGGGTGAAAATTCCCCCGCCAGCCTGGATGGCTGGTGGGAGAAGCAAGAAGCGCCACTCGCTTTCCCCGCCAGCCTTCCAGGCTTCGGGGAGGGTTTTCGCCCGGCTCCTGTGTCTCTCTGAGCAGAGGGACACAGGAGCTGGGCGAAAACTCCCCGCCAGCCATCCAGGCTGGTGGGGAAGCGAGAAGCGCCGCTCGCTTCCCCACCAGGCTTCCAGGCTTCGGGAGGGTTTTCGCCCGGCTCCTGTGTCTCTCTGAGCAGAGGGACATGGGAGCTGGGCGAAACTCCCGCCAGCCTGGATGGCTGGTGGGAGAAGCGAGAAGCGCCGCTCACTTTCCCGCCAGCCTTCCAGGTGTGGGGAAGGGTTTTCGCCTGGCACTGGTGTCTCAAGTGCTGGGTGAAAACCCTTCCCCAATCTGGAAGGCTCGCGGGGGGAAGCGAGCGCCGCTTCTCGCTTCCCCCGCCAGCCATCCAGGCTGGCAGGGGAGTTTTCGCCGCTGCCGTGATGCCTTGGAAGGGAGGGAGGCACCGCGGGGGACCCCTCCCTTCCAAGGCATCGGCTCCGGAGAGAGAGGGAAGAAGAGGGCGGTGCAGGGAGGAGGAGCTAGCTCTCTTCCTCCTTCCTGCACCGCCCCTTGTCCATCTCTCGCCGGCGCCAATGCCAACCGGTTTGCATCGGCGCCGCTGAGAGAGGGAAAAAGAGGGTGGTGCAGGGAGGAGGAGCTGGCTCACTTTCTCCTCCCTGCCGCGCCTCCCCTCCCCCCCCGGCCGCCATTTAAAAAAAATTTTGAAAACAATAATTCAAAATGGCGACCGGGGGCATAGCGGGGGCCGGAGCCAACAGGCTGGGGGGCCGTGTACGGCCCCAGGGCCGCCAGTTGGACAGCCCTGGTCTATGTCAGGACCCGGATCCCGCTGGCCTTCACCAAGGCCGTGGGCATCGGAACCTGACAGGATCTCCTCCTCCACCTCGTCCTCCCCCTGTGGAGACAAAGCGGTGTTTACTCCTTCAGCCCCGGCAGATTAATGTACCTTTTCAGGAGACTACAATGAAACGTAGGGTGGATTTTACCCATCCCTTTTGGTAACACCAACACATACGTGACTTGGTTTACTGCACGGGCCACCCTAAAAGGCCCCAGGTATTTTGGACTCAGTTTGCGGGAAGGAAGCCCCAACTTAATATTCTGAGCTGATAACCAAACTAGATCGCCCTCTTTATAGACCTCCCCTTCCTGCCTCCTTTTATCACCAAAACGCTTGTAAGTGCGCTGTGCTTTCTCCAATGCACCGGTTACATTTTTCCACTCCTTCTGAGCTCTTGAACTCCACTCCTCCCCAACGTCTTCTTCTTTCCACCTGGGGAGTTGGGGCAGAGGTACCACCTCTTGTCCGTAGACAATGGAGAATGGGGTCCTGCCTGTAGAAGAATGTACAGTAGGCATGAGAAAAAAAAGTTATGAAAATGATTCGCTTCGTAAGAAATCGTAAGAAATGCTACTTTCGAGCGTTTCCGCACCTGGAACGCCAACCAGGAAGTGGATTTTCTTTTTAGAACCTCAGGGGCCAGGATTTTCTTAAGTGTCGTTATTAGGTCGTAAGGGGGGGCATAAGGGGGGGCACCCTCCTTCTCTCTCACCACCCTCCCGCCTCCCTTGCCAATATTATGGCAAGGCAAGCCCTAAACTCGCTCCTTCCTCGGCTGGAAGGAAGCCTGGAAAAAATGTAAACAGAGGATTACTCAGAGTAAATCTGCAAAGGAGGGCACTTTGGATGAAGGGCCCTCCTTTGCAGATTTACTTGAGTAATCCTCTCTGTTTACATTTTTCCAGGCTTCCCTGCTCTCCTGCCTGCCAGCCAGGATCTAAGACATCAAAGAGTATTGGGGTGAGAAACCAACCTAATGTATAATAGAATGAATGCTACTGTAAGGGGGGGATTTGTTGCAGAATCCCGGCCTCATAGAGAAGATTCTGCAGCAAGCCCCCCCAAGAATATGTATGTGTGTGCACCAAGCAGAAAACGCTGTCTTTTCGGGCTAATTTCCGGGCTCACAAAGAAGAGCCCGTTTGCACCGCATGAGGCAGGGACCACTCAGAACACTTCGGTTTGAATTTTACCTCTTCTTATTCCCATTGTTATTACTGCTGTATTATTGCATGTGCATAGAATGTAGGTATATGACCAGCCTGGGCAAACTTGGGCCCTCGCTCCTCGGGATCGGGTGAGAGAGGAAGCGAGGGGGCTCCTCCTCCTTTTCTTTTGCTGCTTCCAAGAATAGAATACCCCTCCCTCCCTCCCTCCTTCCCTCCCTCCTTCCTATTTGGAGAGTCGTATCTAGAATTCAGTGTGATTGATTCAAGTTTTGGCCTACAACTCCCAGAAATCCCAGCCAATTTACCAGCTGTTAGGATTTCTGGGAGTTGTAGGCCAAAACCATCTGGAATGCACATGCTCTGGCATCTGAATTACTAACGGATTTCGTTAGTACTTAAGTTACATTTCCGAAATTTTGGGAAATTTTTTGTAAGTCTTTCTTTTACTAATCAAAAAAATCCCCCATTTGATTTACGATTCACCATTTTAGGATTCTAAACCATGCCTAGTGTACAGACCCGTTGTATGCCATCTCTGCGTAAGGCAGTAGGTCGGCTCAATCAGTCTGTTGGCGATTTGTATAGATGCGGAGGTTGCTCCCTAGGGATTTCTGAGCTCTTTTAACACCGCCATTGCACATAGGGTGATAATCAGAAGTGAGCCCACGTTCCGCCCCCAGGGTGCTCAAAAACCTTTCCCAGAACTGTGCTGTAAATTGCACCCTCCTATCACTGATGACCTGCTCAGGACACCCATGCAAGCGATAAATGTGTTGTATATACAACTTGGCCAATTTCTCAGCGGAAGGCAGCCTTGCTAACGGAATAAAGTGGGCCTGTTTCAAAAACAGGTCCAGCACAGTCCAAATGTAGCGGTAACCCCTGCTTGCTGGTAGTTCCCCTACGAAATCGGTGCTCATGTGTGTCCAGGGCCAGGTTGGTGTTGCTACCACCTGTAACAACCCCTGTGGTTTCGCTGCAGGAACCTTTCCCCTGGCACACGCCTCACACCCTTGTACATATGCCCTGATGTCGGCCCTTATCCCCGGCCACCAATACCTGTTTGGTAAGGCCAGTGTGGTCTCGGTAAGGCCAGTGTGGTCTTGGTAACTCCCCAATGACCTGCCATCTTGTGGTCATGCCCCTTTTCTAACACCTTCTTACGCATCCCTTGAGGAACATAAAGCCTGGATCGAGCATACCACAATCCGTCTTGTAATTTACATTCTTCCTGGTGACTGGTCAACCACTCGTCCCCCTGGTAGTGTGCTTGCATTTCACTCTGCCAATCCCCTGGTTTCGCTTCCTGTTTAGCCTGGAGATCTCGAGCCTGTGCCCGCGTCTGTACTGCCATGCCCCATTGACTTTTTGTGAACACATTTCCTAGACTGGGAGGAGGATTGGGTCCTATTGCGGGGTAGCGGGAAAGTGCATCTGCTACCACATTCTCCTTCCCCTTAATGTGTTTGAGCGTGAAGTTAAACCTGGCAAAGTACTGCGCCCACCGGACCAGTTTTGGGGATAACTTCTGTGGTGCTCTAAGGCTCTAATTCTGATGGTAGCTCAAAACCTCAAAGAGGTGGGCCGCCCCCTCCAGGAAGTGATGCCATGACTGCAGTGCGCAGCGCACCACGTATGCTTCCTTCTCCCAGACTGGCCATTTACGTTCCTGCTCTCTGAATTTTTGAATGTGCAGGGTCTCAATCCCCCCCTCATCATTCTGAAGTAATGCTCCCCCATATGCCCAGTCCGAAGCGTCACACTGAACTACGAAGGCCTTCCCCGGATCTGGGTGTAACAAAAGGGGCTCACTCGTGAAAGCCCGCTTCAATCTTTCGAAAGCCTCCTGACATTCCTCTGTCCATGCTAAGGTTGCCCCCGGGGATCTAACCTTCCTGGACTCCCCTTTACCCTTCGTCTTAAGTAGCTCAGTGAGTGGAAGTGTAAGGGCCGCAAAATTCTGAATGAATGCTCTATAAAAGTTCGCAAGGCCCAGGAAAGCCTGGAGTTGTCTCCTTGTTTGTGGGGCCTCCTGTCTTAACCCCTCTTCCACTTTAGCCGGGTCCATTGCCACTCCCTCTCTGTTAATCCTGTAACCTAGGAAGTCTATTTGGGTCTTCTCAAACTCACACTTGCTGAGTTTTACATACAGCTTGGCTTGCCTCAAGCGCTCTAGTACCTCGCGTACCAACTTGACATGTTCCGCCCTAGTTTTAGTAGCAATGACAATATCGTCTAGGTACACATAGACCCCTCGATACAGCAAAGGATGCAACACTTCATTGATCAGTTGCATAAATATACCGGGGGGGCCTGCCAATCCGAAAGGCATGACAGCCCATTGATATAACCCCAGAGGGCAGGAGAAGGCTGTCTTCCGCACCATATGAAAAGCATCAATCAAATCTAATTTGGTGAAGTAATTCCCCCAATTGACCCATCAGGTCCTTGATGAGGGGCAAGGGATAACAGTTAGTAGTGCTTACCGCATTCAGGCCCCGGTAATCTATGCACAGCCTTAAACCCCCATCCTTTTTCTCTCGAAACAGTACAGGCGCTGCAATTGGGGACTCGGACCTTTCAATAAAACCTTTTTTAAAGTTTTCGTCAATCTGCTCTCTGAGAGCCACCTTTTCCCGCAAAGACATGGGATAAATCTTTGGCTTAGGTAATGCCGCTCCCTCCTTAGTCTCTGCCCGGCACTCTACATTTCTAACCAGTGGGAGGCATCCTGCCAACACTGGGTTAAACACATCAGCGTAGTCGAGGTATTCACTCGGAATTGCAATTTCCGCCTTGGCTACTTTCCCTTGGGCCTCGTCCCCCCCTTTCAGTGGGCGATCGCAACCCGTAATATCTGGCTTACATGAGACATCCCCCGATCGCCAATTTATCTCAGGGTTAGCTTGTTCTAACCATGGCATGCCTAATACAATTTCATGTTCGCTTACGGGTGCTACTACAAAGTCAATGGTCCCGTCCCAAGGCCCCACCCGGCCTTTCACCCCTTTGGTGCTCAGGGGGAATGGACCTCCACCCAAAAAGGTGGAGCTGGCAAAATGTACTGGAGCTGGCAAGGTTTGGATCTCGCACTCCAAGTCTTTCACAAAGCTGGGGGACATAATGTTCTCTGAACAGCCACAGTCTATGAAAGCTTGGTGGGCTTCGTAGTCCCCTTTGCAATAGAGCTCCAAACGACAATGGATGCTTTTGGGGCCTGGACTCACCCCGACCGGCGGCTGCTTGACCTTCTCTCCCTTGGCCCCACCGGCAATGGTGGGACGTCGCGGCTCCTGCATCCTTTTCTGCCAGCACTGGGCTGCCAGATGACCCGGCTTCGTACAAATGAAGCAAAGGGCCTTTCCGGGATTCCTCACAGCTCTGGACCTCCCCTCCGTCACGGCTCACCTGGGCTCCACCCGGGGTCTCCCCTCCAAGACACCTCTCGCCTGAGCTCCACTCGAGACCTCTCCGTCAACGTCGACTGGCTCTTTTGTCATTGCACCTGGGCTAGGATCCCCTCGACGTTCCCCGCCAATACGATCCATCCGTCGGTGTCCCCCGGATCATCTCTATGGAGGCACCATTCCAGGATGTCTCTCCTCAGGCCGTCCTTATAGAGTTCTAGTAAAGTGGCCTGGGACCATTCGGCCACTTTACCTGCCAGACTCATAAACTCCTCCGAGTACTCCGATACCGAACGGGACCCCTGCAACAAGCTACGTAGCACCTCTTTGGCTTTGACCCGTTCCAAGGGATCTCTGAAGCGGTTCTGCACTGCTCCCAGGAAGCCCCGCACGGTGCGCAGGCAGGGGTCTTGCCGGTCGTGGCACTGCACATACCACTCCGCCGCGCGACCTTTGAAAGCAGCTCCCACTGCTCTGACTCGGCTTGCCTCGCTGGGGTACAGGTATCCATAATCTTCCATGTAGTATCTCACGGTGGCCACAAAGAATGCTACCTTGCAGGCTTCTCCCTCGAACTCTGCTCTTAGGGGTTCTCTCCTTGACCTGGCCCAAGGCTCCGGGCCCCGCCAGGGTGGCTCTGCTCCTCTCCCTCGCTCCGGCCAATCCCTTCCGGGGCCTCGGGGGAGTTGCCCCTCCAGCTGCCGGATGCCTCTCCCCATTCCAGCCGAGGTTACTGGCCGTCCCGACGAGTGTTTGGAACTTCTGGATCTATGGCTTTCCCACTCGTCCTCTTCTGGGAGGGTTCCCATACCAAACCCCATGCTAAAGGGTCTCTTAGGCCCGTACTTTCTCGGGCCGCCTGGGAGCCCACCTGAGCCAACGCACTCCAAGCCGCCGCTTCTCTGAGCCCCTCTTCGGTCCCTCAGGAACTCGTCTGAGCGGACGCGCCCCAGGTTGTTTCTCCGAGTTCCTCTCTGGCGCCTCGGGAATTCGCCTGAGCGGACGCACACCAAGCCGCCGCTTCTCCAAATTCCTCTCCGGCCCCTCGGGCACTCGCCTGAGCGGACGCACGCCAAGCCGCCGCTTCTCCGAGTCCCTCTTTGGCCCCTCGAGAACCCACCTGAGCCGATGCACACCAAGCTGTCGCTTCTCTGGGTTCTTCTTGGGCCTCCTGGATTCCTACCCGAGATAATGTAATCCATCGGGATTCCTCTGGAGTAAGGTTCCACATCCCCAGATGCAGTTCCTTCTCCATCCTCAGCCTCTCCAATCCTGGGAAAGCTGAAAGGGACTTCTGGCTTCTGTGAGGCCACTTCGATTTCTCAATGAGACACGCGGAGTCCTCCGGTAGATCCAACTGAGTTTATTGAAGGAACAACACCTGTAAAGCCAGAAGTGCTTTACTCCCACCACCATACAACTTTTATACCCTCAGATCCCTCGTGCCAACCCCTCCTCTTTCACATGTAATGTTCATGAAGGTTGCATCATCCATTCTGGCCAGCTGTTCTTTGTTTAGTCTATGTCAGGACCCAGATCCCGCTGGCCTTCACCAAGGCCGTGGGCATCGGAACCTGACACTGGTCTATCTGGTTGGGTTCTAGATGGGCTAATTCTAAACATTTTGATGTACCTTTTTCATATAAAGAGAAACTAACAATCTGCTTGAAGTTCAATCTGCATGAAAGGGGATTGATGTTGTAGCTGTGGATTTTGGGAGAACAAAACCCAAATATAAGGGAGTATGTTTCATCTACTGCAAAATCTGAATTACCAAAGCTGCATTCATACATGAGCAATTCTTGACTCGCTCCTCTGTTATTACCATGGAACTACATCAATGGCTTGTTGTAGTTCGTAAAAACCAAAATACAACTGTTTAATTGACATCTTTGACTGCAATCAAAATGAAATGTGGGCTAGATTGACTATGATTAAAGCCATGATACTGTTTTCAAGAGATCCTTCTTCAGATTGAGACCTTGGAAATCCTAATTTGCCAGAATGTCACAAGGTGCTTGCAAATATATTTCCATGAAAATATCATTCCTCTCCTGCAGAATACAGCTACAAAAATGTGAGATGTGTTCTTCAGCACATCCTGTCTCCCTGGAGGAACAGTGAGGCTCAGGAGATCTGGCTACTTGCCCAGCATGAACCAAGATACTGTCTAAACCACACTCCAGAGTCCCATTCAGTGTGTTCCATAGCACCACCAGGTGGGTTACTTGGATGCTAATTTGATGTAAAAGGGATTCCCTGAACAGAAGTTCGAAAATCATGCACATATATCCTGTGGATGACTTAAATTCCCTCAAACTGCTTGTAAGAATTGTGAGAGGGAGAGACCGGAGGGGAGTAACTTTCAACTAGTTTCTTGCTAGGAAGTCTGCTTCATTCTATTGCCTATTATTTGCTGCCCTTTTTTGAAGTAAAGTGCTTTCCTATGCCAACATATATTTTCTCTATTCTCCTCTTTGCTATTTCCTGTAACGATAGCGGGTAAAGCATTTCCAGAAACCAGCATGATTTTTCAGTATGACAGTGACCCCTTTTATTAATTCATTCTATTTTAATGTATTTGTTTTATTGATTCCTCACACTGATGCCCTTTTTATGAGATAAAATAAAAGTGGAGTTGAATGGCCTCAAAGTAAACCTGCCTGCCACACAAAAGCTAAGTGGAAAAAGGGGATAAAGAGCTGCAAAGAAAGAAAATGGGAGGAAACAGAAATGCAACAGGGGTTGACAATGAACAGGACCAGAGGAGAGGGTTAATGACGGAAGCCTAATTCACAAAAAGGCAAGTCTGAATAATGCACAGAACTTAAAACATTAGCTTACATCTCATCACAAAGTGGTAGAGTGATTTGGTACATAGTAATAAACTATCCTGACTACGCAGAAGTAAGGCCCATTGAATTCAGTGTTACTTTCTTCTAACTAAATGGATATACAGGATCATATCTAATAGATTAAAAATGGCCTCCTGGTGGCATAGCAGGTTAAACTGCTAAGCTGCCGAACTTGTTGACCAAAAGGTTGGCGGTTCGAATCCAGGGAGTGGCATGAGCTACTGCTGTTAGGCCCAATTTCTGCCAATCTAGCAGTTTGAAAACATGCAAATTTGAGTAGATCAATAGATACTGCAGGAAGCTAACAACACCCCATGAAATCATGCTGGCCACATGACCATGGAGGTGTCTATGGACAATTCCAGCTCTTTGGTTTACAAATGGAGATGAGCACCACCACCCCAGATTTGGGCATGACTAGACTTAAAGTCAGGGGAAACCTTTGCCTTTACCTTTCTACCTAATAGATTGGGGTATTAATCACAGTGTTTCCAGCTCACTGCTCTGAATTTCCTAGGTAAAGGATGAGAATCATGCAACCCTCCAAGCACAGAGTGCACAGAGCTCAAACTATTACATCACATTTGGGCTCTATTATTTTATATATTTATTTATTATTTGGTTTTGTATTCCGCTCCTCCCTGCAGGCTCGGGGTGGGTTACAGCATATAAAAACAGGTGGCATGTGATGGCCATGCAGCCTTACAATAAAACATTAAAACATTAAAATTTACATGTCACATCACGAGGTGAAGGACATTGGTGGATTTTCTCATTCATTAATATGTTTGCCTTGAGAGCCCACTGAACAAACTGTCAACTGTCACAAGATCTCTCATTTTTGGACAATATCAAAATCCAAGTGGTTTCCCCAACTTCCTTTTCTTTCTTTTTGTTGGTTTGCACAAAACTCATTTATGTGCAGTATTTTTGCACAGAAAACATTGCACGTTTCTTTTATGCACACACACACACACACACACACACACACAAACCTTTTGTGCATAAAATATCATTTGTTTTGCAACATGAGAATATGTATTGACAAAAGTGCAGAATCTATCATTATTATTGTATTGTTGAAGGCTTTCATGGCCAGAATCACTGGGATGTTGTAGGTTTTTTTGGGCTGTATGGCCATGTTCTAGAAGCATTCTCTCCTGACCTTTCACCTATCTATGGCAGGCATCCTCAGAGGTTGTGAGGTATGTTGAAAACTAGGAAATTATCTGTGGAATGTCCAGGGTGGGAGAAAGAACTCCTGTCTGTTGGAGCTAGGTGTGAATGTTTCAGTTGGCCAACCTCTGAGGATGCCTGCCATAGAGGCAGGCGAAACTGTCAGGAGAGAATGCTCCTAGGATATGGCCATACAGCCTGAAAAACCTCTAACAACCCATTATTATTATTATCCCACCCAGTAGTCAGCTTTTGATATTTTCAATTTTTACATGCAAATGTGCCTTAAATGAGGACTATAATCCCTTCCTTATGTGTGGTGAAAGCATCTTGCAGGTGCAAATCCCTGTGAAATACATATAGGGCTTGAATTTGTTGAATTATATGCACATACAGGGAAATATTAATTATGAGTAACTACACTGCACAAATAATATCTCAGACATGGACAAACATTCTAACTTGGGGGCACATGGCAGGCCAAAGCAGGGTGGTTGGGCTGGGGGGGGGGGGGTTCTCCTCCCCTCCCTGCCCTTACTCCTATCTTTCAAAGGCAGAAAGTGAAGGAAAGACGGATCCTAAAAGGGTTTGCCTTGGTCAGGATGAGATGTGAAACAAAAGAGAAAAAGTGTGTCCATGAGACCCTGTATTGCCTACTCCTGATATACAATCCTAGAATCCTAGAGCTGGAAGAGACACCCAAGGGCCATCCAGTTCAACTCCCTTCTATGCAGGAAGGCACAATCAAAGTACTCCCAATAGACAGCCTCAGTGGAAAAGCATCCAGAGCAGGAGACTCAACCACACTACCAGGCAGCTTATGCCATTCTCCAAGAGCATATAGTCTCGGGAAGTTCTTCCTAATCTTTTCAGTCGAATCTCTTTCCCTGCCATTTGAACCCATTGCTCCCTTGTGCCCTGGTCTCTAGAACAGCAAAAAGTCAGCTTTTCCCCTCCTCTTCAATGGGACACCCTTTGAAATCTTGAAACATGATTCTCATGTTCCCTCTCTACCTTCTCTTCTCTCAGCTAAACATCCATGAGAAGAAAGAAAGAAAGAATATGAGAAGGAAGGAAGGGTGGGAGGGAAAGATGGAAGGAAAGGTGGAAAGGAATGGAGGGGGGGAGGGAATAGAGGAATGACAGAAGGGAAGGAAGGAAGGAGAGAGAGAGGAGGGAGGAAAGAGGGAAGGAAAGAAAGGTGAAAGGATAGAAAGGAACGAGGAAAGGAGAAAGAAAGGGCGGAAGGGAGGGGGAGAGGGAAAGAGGAAGGAAAAAAGGAGGGAGGGAAGGATAGGATAGTAAGAAAAAAATTGAATTATAGAGAGATTGTGGAGACAATAAAACTGGAATGGCAAGAAATTTGGGAACTTAATGAAGGGGAAGTATCAAAAGGAGTGCTACGGGACAATGAAAGTGGTGGTGAGAGGGTTATGCATAAAAAGACAATTTCAAAAAAGGCAAGAAGAAAGGAAAAGGAATCTAGAAAAAGAGATAGAGGAGCTGGAAAAGAATATGCAATAAAGAGAGAGATACAAATTTATGTAAGGTTGAGAGCTAAAAAAAGAGGAATTAGATAAAATGGAAATAGATGAAGTACAAGAAAATTTAATATATTTAAGAAGGGAATTTTTTTTAATTTAGTGATAGGAATTCAAAGATGTTAGCCAAATCCACACACACACACCAAAAAAGGAAGGTATAATAAGTATGATAAAAAATAAAACTGGTAAAATATGTAGATCTATGAAAGAAAAATTGGGAGAGTAGGTTGGAGGAGAAAGACAAAGAACTATTGAAACAACTCATTAAGAAGACAGAAAAAATGAACTTATTAAGAATTTAAAAGCTGGAAAAGCTCCAGGTCTGGACGGTCTGGGAACAGAATATTATAAAAGTTTTAGAGAAGTATTAATCCCAAAATTATTAGAACTGTATATCAGAGTAATGAAAGGAGAGAAGATGACAAAATCATGGAGGAAGTCATTAATAATATTAGTACCCAACACCTGATAAAGATTTAACAGACCCAGGTTCATATAGGCCCATATCATTAGTTAATCAGGATGCAACGATTTTATCTGCTATAATAGCCAATAGAATGAATAAAGGCATGTACAAGTATATAAAAATCAGTGTGGGTTTGTAAAAAGAAGAAAAATGTCAAATTTGATAGGGAGAGCATTAATTAAAAATTTGTGTGGTTCAAGAGAGAAAACAAAAGTAGAGATATTATCATTAGATATATTTAAAGCTTTTGATTGTGTGGAATGGTGTACATTAAGGGAGATTATAAACAAATTGGGAATGGGAGATAGTATAAAAGGATTATTAGAACAATACTATTCAAGAAATTTAGCAGAAGTAACGTTAAATGATGGGATGACGAAAAAATAAAAGTGACTAGGGGAACAAGAGGTGAGCTTATTTGCTGATGATACATTTTATTTATCAATATAGTAGGTAAAATTTAAAGGATCATTTATTTATGGTGATTTATTTATTTATTTATTTATTTTGCAAATGCCATTAAGAAAGATAAGAACTTAGAAGAAATGTAGGAATAAAACAAAAACAGAAGGTGAGCTTATCGATCTGATGATACATTTTTATTTATCTGAAAATATAGTAGGTAAAATGGATAGAATAAAGGATCATTTAGAGTTCCAGGTATGGGAGCCACAAATGAAAAGGCCCGTTGTCTCGTACTGGTCATATTAGAGACAAGTTAACTGGAACTGGAATAAATCAGAAATGATGTTATTTAACTATACAAAGAAAGAAGAAAAAGACTTTATAGAACAGAGTAAAATGGGAATTAGAATTAAGAATAAATTAAAATACCTGGGAGTAATAATAACAAAGGACTTAAAAGAAATGGAAGAGGTAAATGAAGCAACATTGAGAAAAGTACTTCAAAAAATTAATAGAGTACTAGCTGTCTCGTGCCACGCGTTGCTGTGGCGCAGTCTGTATATATGTGTTTTGTGTGTGTATATATGTGTATGTTTGCGTGTATATATGTGTGTGTATGTATATATGTGTGTGTGTATGTATATACTGTATGTGTGTGTATCTGTGTGTATGTGTGTATATATGTGTGTATATATGTGTGTGTGTATATGTGTGTGTATATATGGGTGTATATGTGTGTATGCATGTGTGTATATATATGTGTGGAAATGTGTGTGTATATATGTGTGTATGTGTATATATGTGTGTGTATATATATGTGTATGTGTGTGTGTGTATATGTGTGTGTATATATGTGTGTGTGTGTATGTGGGTGTGTATGTGTGTATGTATGTGTGTATATATGTGTATATATGTGTGTGTATGTGTGTATATGTGTGTATATATGTGTGTATACAGTATATGTGGGTATCTGTGTGTGTATATGTGTGCATGTGTGTATGTGTGTGTATTTGTGTGTATATATATGTGTGTATGTGTGTATATATGTGTGTATGTGTGTGTATATGTGTATGTGTGTATGGGTGTGTATGTGTGTATTTACGTATGTGTGTGTATATATTTATGTGTGGAAATGTGTGCATATATATATGTGCATGTGTGTATATGTGTATGTGTGTATATGTGTGAGTATATATGTGTATGTGTGTATGTGTGTGTATATGTGTGTGTGTGTGTGTATATATGTGTGTGTATGTGTGTATATGTGTGTATGTGTGTATATATATGTGTGTGTATATATATGTATGTGCGTATGTGTGTGTATATATGTGTATATATGTGTGTGTATATATGTGGGTATCTGTGTGTGTATATGTGTGCATGTGTGTGCGTGTGTGTATATATATATGTGTGTATATATGTGTATATACTGTATGTGTGTATATATGTGTGTGTATATGTGTGTACAGTGTGTGTGTATATATGTGTATGTGTGTATATATGTGTATGTGTGTATATATGTGTATGTGTGTATATATATGTGTATGTGTGTATATGTGTGTATGTCTGTATATATGTGTTTATGTGTATATATGTGTATGTGTGTGTATATATGTGTGTATATGTGTGTGTATGTGTGTATGTATGTGTGTGTATGTATGTGTGTGTGTATGTGTGTATATGTGTGTGTATGTGTGTATATGTGTATATATGTGTATGTGTGTATATATGTGTGTATATACAGTATATATGTGTGTATATATATGTGTATGTGAGTATGCATGTTTTTATGTATATGTGTGTATGTGTGTGGTGTGTGCTGATGTTTGTGTGTGTATGTGTTTGTGTATGTTTTCTCTATCGGAACGGAGGAGGAGTGGCTACGAAGGATGAAGGGAGGCACCTCCTCCTTAGCCCTTCCTCCTCCGTTCCACCTCTCCCCCTGGCGATCGGAACCCTCCTCCGCTGCTTCCCAGCCGCGGACTGCCTAGGAGGTGGCGGAAGAGCCGAGGAGGCGGGGGCCCGGCCCGGGTCCTGAGCTCCAATCGCAGGGGGGAGAGGCAGAACGGAGGAGGAAGGGCTAAGGAGGAGGCGCCTCCCTTCCTCCTTCGTAGCCACTCCTCCTCCGTTCCACTTCTCCCCCCGGCGATCAGAGGGGCCGTGCCGCCGCCTCCTCGGCCTTTTTCGGCGCCTCATAGCCGGTCTGCGGCTGGGAAGCGGCGGAGGAGGGCTCCGATCACCGGGGGGAGGCGGAACGGAGAAGGAGGAGGCATCTCCCTTCCTCCTTCTTATCCCCTCCTCCTCCATTCTGTGTTTCCCCCCGGCGGTCGGAGCTCAGGACCCGGGCCGCACCGTCGCCTCCTCGGCCGTCTCTGCTGCCTCAGGAGGCGGAAGGAGGAGGCGGAAGAGGAGGGTTTGAAGAGGAGGGAGGGAGCCGCCTTTCCCCCCCTGTCCGGCCACCTCCCTCCCCTCTGCCGGCTTTCCCCTGCCTGTGCTGGCAAGGCCCCCGCTTCTTCCTCCTCTTCGTTCTGGGCTGCTCCTGGGTGATCGGGCCGCTGCCCTCTGGCTGCCAAACATGCACAAACGTTCTATGCGCGCGCTGGCAGCGGAGAGGGCGGGATGTGAGTTCTGTTGGGCAATTTTTGGGGTTTGTGTTTGGGGATGTTGGGAGGTATGTAGGGCCGTTTTTGGGGGCCCTATAGGTACCTTGGGGTATAGTTGTATGGGCTGCTGATTTTCGTGCTTCTGCGTTGCATAGTTTCGTTGTCTATATATGACATTGCACGACCATTCAAAAAATATATATATAGATGAATGTCATGGACAGAGTGCCTTAATGGAGCCAAGCCCATTATAAGTAAAAGTAAAGTTTATTACAAAGTCACAAAAACACAAGAAAACAGGACAAAGGGTCCAAAAAACACTTCAACTTCAGTGTGAGAGCAGCAATAACATAAAATGCAAGCCTACTGAGCAAAACAGAGTAATAAACCCAGATTAAATCTCCAAAAAATGTGCCAGTAAGAAAAGCAAATATAAATAAAAACTACTCAAAAAATTGCTGGAGAGAGTGCCAAGAATCAGGAACATATATACATAGCAATGTATATATGTAAATAATTTTTGGGAAAAGTATTTAGAGAAATAGAGGATATCATGAACATTAAAATAGAAAGAAGTCCTAGTATAGCTTTATTATAATTATATAATAATATACAATTGAAAAAAGAGGATAAAGATGCGATAACAAATTTATTAACAATAGAAAGACAGCTTATAGCAAGGAATTGGAAAAGAGAAATTAATATACAAATAGAGGAGTGGTACAAGGAAGTATGGAAATTGGCAATAAATAATATGCTGACATGTATATTAAAAGTTAAAAGAGGTATATGGAAACAAAGTTATTTTGCTGATGTATGGAGAAAAATTATTGAAAAAGGATTTTAAAAAGAAGGAAGGAAAGTTACCTCCACAAGAAGAACCGAAATTTTGGACAGATGATATGTAAAAGCTATGGCTTGGGAGGTGGGGAGGGGAGCACAGTGGTGAGAGATAGATAATATGTATAAGCAGAAAAATAACAGATGCCAAAAGTTAAAGTATGATAGTTTGTATTGAATAATATGAATCTGCTGTAAAATAAACAATGTATAACAAATGTATTGAAAAAATGTTAAAAAGAGAGAAGAGAACTTGACCTAAATCCAAAAAAAGAGATAGTAAGAAAGAGGAGGGTATAACAATAGGATGGCTGATTAGGGCTGAGTGGACTGAGGCTTACATTGGCTTTAGGCAGGGTGGACCTTTCTTTCACAATCCCAACCACTGCCACCACTATAACAATAAGTACTGAACATAGACTGAGTTATTAATTAGTATCCCACTGCTGCCACCAATATAAAGTATAGAATGTTTACACACCAGTGGCAGGTCACTGCTTGCCACTAAACTTTGAGGAGAATTTTTGTATTAAATAGCTTGAGCCCTTTTAAAAGATCTTCTTTGAAATAATATGCTGCCACCAACCTTATTAATATAAGGGTTTTCAGGATGTAAAGTGAGCTAAGCTCTAACATGGCTGTAAGCACTTTTAACAAACCCTGGCTCCCAGGCAAATATTAGCTGTGAGGATTTCTGAGGTAAATTATCCTCTAAAATACCGGAACTGCTTGAAATTACTTCTTGACAGAAGGAGGCACACTTGAGGTTTGAATATAAAAGTGAACAAAGAATGTTTATTGTTGAAACTAGCATCTGAGAAGGCACATATGCATAATGGTTACAAAACTATGTAAAGCTTGGTCATTTCTTAAAATTGTTATCTTATAATCTTGGTTTCAATAGTTCTTCTTTAAATATAACACAGGATCTCACTAACAGAGTTCACTTCTGAATAGCTTCTCCCAAACTAGACAAGATAGTTTTTTAATGGAATGGATGAAGAGGGCCAATGTTTTTATGGAGTGAATATTGTTTTTAACTTGGAATGACTGTGTATGTTGCTGATGGAACTGTATTTTAATGTGTTTTAATGTATTTTAATTGTTGTGGGGTTTTGGGGTTTTATACTGTATGATGTGGCATCGAATTGTGCCGTACTGTAAGCTGCTCTGAGTCCCCCCTCGGGGGTTGAGAAGAGCGGGGTAAAATCCTGAAATAAATATCTTGACTAAGAACATAAGAACATAAGAACATAAGAAGAGCCATGCTGAATCGGACCTCAGCCCATCTAGTCCAGCACTCTGTATCACACAGTGGCCCACCAGTTGTACACGGGGATCTTGCAGAAGGGAGGGCAAAATCCTGAAATAAATATCTTGACTAAAACTTCCCTCACACTATCAGTTCACCGCTCTTTTTAGGTTGGCGTTTAGCTAAATCTGAGTGTAAACGGCATGCTTACGCCTGAGTTAAGAACCGTAATTTTTGTGGTTTACTACTGTTATTAATTGTATTTTATGGTATGCTTTTATTGTATGTTTTATTGTATGTTTTTATTGTATGCTGTGATCCGCCCCGAGCCTGCAGGGAGGAGCGGAATATAAAATTGAACAAATAAATAAATAAATAGCTGTGTTTCCCACCAAGTAAAATAGTTAGCAAGCATTTTGACCTAACTAACTTACTCTTCTCCAGAGTTTCCTGGTTAGCTTTTCCAGTCATTGAACTAAAGTCTCTCCCTAAAACCAAGAGAGCTCAAACTTCCTGTCTGACTCTTAGCTCTGTCAGACTTCTTTTGACTCTTAGCTCTGTTAGACTCTCCCTTAGACTAACTCTTGTCTGATAAAAGATACTTTTCCTCCTTTCCAGTTTGGCTCCTCCCATCCGCTTCCATCCAATCCTTGGGTAGCTCTGTTGCTTCCCTGAGGAACTCCAAACCACTCCCCCTTCCTAGCAACACCTTCCTAACATGGCTGCCTTGCTGACACTCCCCTCTCAAGATGGATGCCAAACAGTTTACACAGGCCTACCTCACAGGCTTCGGCCAGGCCTACAAGGGTAAGAATAATTACAGAGGGCCTGAGAAAAGAGTGCAAAGGGCCGCATCCAGCCCTTGGGCCTGGGTTTGCCCATATCTGCTATATCCCTAGATGTGGTGATAGGTATATCCAGGGCCGGCCTTTCCCATTAAGCCACCTACGCGGCCGCGTAGGGCGACATCCCCGGAGAGGGGCGTTGCCACCTGGGAGGGGCACCGCCCCACCGTCGTGCCGCCGCAGCCAGCTGGCGGCACGGGCGAACGGGGGGAAAGGGGACTCATGGGGCGGGCGCCCGGACCTGAGGAGGAGCAGGAGGAGGGGGAGGCCACGAGGGTGGCCCCCACGGAGACTCCCTGGCAGCAGCAGCGCCCCCGGGGGGGCGGAGCCAGAGGTGCAACTTCCTCTTCCCCGCTGAATGAATGTAGGTGGGAAGGCAGGAGGGGGAGGGGCCACAGGGACACCAAGGGTGGCCCCCTCGCCCCCCCCCGCATGACGTCACTTCATCGCCGCCTCTGCCAAGGAGGAAGGGGAGGATGGCCTCGCCGGCCACGCGCTGCAAGGACGCCCGGAAGGAGAGACGCCAGAGGGAGGGAGCCCTGCGGAGGCACGGCGGCCTCTTCCTCCTTTCCTCCCTCCCACCGGCGTCTCTCCTTCTGGGCGGCCTTGCAGCGCGTGGCTGGCGAGGCCTTCCTCCCCTTTCTCCTCGGCAGAGGCGGCGACGAAGTGACGTCAGGAAGATGCACCTCTGGCTCCGGCCCCCCCGGGGGCGCTGCTGCTGCCGCTGCCGGGCAGTCTCCGTGGGGGCCGCCCTCGTGGCCTCCCCCCTCCTGCTGATCCTCCGGGTGCCCGCCCCGTGAGTCCCCTCTCCCCCCCGTTCCTCCGTGCCGGCACGCTCGGGAGCCAGTGCGCATGCGTGAATTTCCGCGCATGCACGGGTGCAGCCGGGAGCCTTGGAGGGGCGCCAAAATAATGTTCGCTTACCCCCCCCCCCCCGGGAGAGCTCGGACCGCCCCTGGGTATATCCATTCATCATCCTCACTGGTTAAACCCAACTTTAATCCAACCTTTTTATGGATGGGGGAGGCTGGGTTTTTCCAAAAAATAGCAAGCTTTTCAGGGAATTTTATTTATATCTAACTTTACTACAGGAAAGTGTATTTTTGGCCAGGGCTACAGAAAAGTATGTACTGCATTTTGTGTGTTTTATAATCATAGCTTTGTAGACATAGATGCCAGGCATTTATAAAAGAGAAGCAAAAGAAATGAGACATATGTGTCTGTCAATTGATCATTTTCTTGTCCAAAGAGAAACAACTTAGAAGGTAGTGGGTCATCTGTAGAACTTTTTTCTGCTTGCTATCTTATGGATGGATCACCAGTGAGTTTGCTACACAAATGTAATGCACTGGGGAATGGTACATAAATGGGTAGCAATTTGGCAGTAGTGTAAATTTTGAAGCTAGCATAGTTTAGTGGTAGCCCTGGGCACTTAATAAAAATGAAATGGGGAGAGTTATAATAAAGTAATAAGACTTTGGTGATAGATTACAGTATTAATTTTTTTTTCTTTCTCTCTGTGGAAGCAAATCACCAGTTCACTTACTACAGTATCACTTTGGAAAACCCTGTTGCAATAGCTATGGGTAAATAATTCCACATCCTCACTTTTATACCAACAAATCCCAGGTGTTGTAAACAACCATAGAAAAATTGGGAATCGTGCTGGCTCTGCAAAGCTCTGGATTTTACATTAGAAAAGAAATACTTTTGCAATTTGCAGTCCCTCCAAATCATTTTCCTTTACTTTTATAATATCCGTATGGTACTTTCTTTGACTAGTATGCTTTAAAACAGACTTTTAGTTGCAAAGTTTTCTATGATCTGGACTCAGTGTAGCGAGATATAGCAGGATAAAATAAGAGACATAGGTCTGGAGGATGGTGCTTCATGCTGCTTCCTTGGAATTCAGATGCGATGACTTTTTTTCTAAAGATGTAAGGCAGATAGTTTGCTTCCAGTAGACAGTGTCACACTCACAGTTCCCCTTGTGGGCAACCTGCTAGTGAAGTTCTCTATACTCACTGTATAAATAGATGGAAAGCCCTTTTACTCAGCCATGCCTTCAGAGTAAATCTCTGTGCAACCTTCTGCATTATGTATCAGCAGAGGGCCTGCAATTATTTTATACAGTACTATGGATGAGTTTCTATTAAACCATAAGTTCAATGTTTTCTGTAGACATTGAATATTTATTTTTATTTATCGTGTCAGAGACCAATTGAGGGTACCGTTAAAATGCATTAAAAAGCACAAAGTTTTTAAAACCTTGGCATTACACTAAATGTCCTTTGACCAGAAGCTGGCCACTTGGAGTGCCTCTGGTGTCACTGTGAGAAGGTTCTCCATTGTGCATGTGGCAGGACTCAGTTTGCATTGTAGTAGGTGTTCTGTGGTTTGCTCTTCTCCACACTCACATGTTTTGGACTTCACTTTTAGCCCCATTTCTCAAGGTTAGCTCTGTATCTCATGGTGCCAGAGTGCAGCCTGTTCAGTGCCTTCCAAGTTGCCCAGTCTTCTGTATGCCCAGTTTCTCATCCGGTCTCAGCCACTGATTAAGGTGCTGGGTTTTAACCTGTGACTTTTGGATTCTGGCTTGCTGAGGTGTTCCTGCAAGTATCTTTCTCAATCTTAGGAAGATGTTTCTTGATTTAAGGTGTTGGCATGCTGGCTAATATCTGAACAGAGGATGAGCCAGAGATGTCACTGCCTTAGTCCTTTCATTATTGGCTGCTACTTCCTGACAGATGTCATGTGGTGTAATACCAGCTAAACAGTATAATTTCTCCAATGGTGTGGGGCATAGACATTATGTGATAATGTGGCATGCGGCATGTCTCATTAAGAACCACATCCACTGTTTTAACATAGTGTAATGTATTCCACACTGGGCATGCATATTCAGCAGCAGAGTAGCAAAGCGCAAAGAAAGATGTCTTTGCTGTATCTGGTTGTGTTCCCCAGTGGGAAGATTCGATGTTTACTGTTCACCTTTATTAAAACGTGGCAGGGCAGGCAATCCCACCGCTGCCACCAATTTGTGAAGATGTAAAGTTTACTGTTCAACTTTTTGAAACGTGGCAGGGCAGGCGATCCCACCGCTGCCACCAATTTGTGAAGGCTCCTCTATCCACATACCAACTTTTAACCCGTGACAGGGTAGGTTATCCCACCTCTCCCACTACTACTTTACTATGCGAATATTTGCCTTCAAACTGCTGCCACCATTTGATGAGAGAGAAACTAATCTGGAACACTTTTGTGAGGAAAGCTCTTTGTGAGGGTAATGAGGGTTCTTGTGAGACAGGAATAAACTTTTAAACCGAGGCTTGACTTTGAAATCAATGGCACAGAGAGGTTTTTTAGATGAAATAACAATCAACAGTTTATTCTGGCACAAAAGCTTGATTTAAATATTTTGTATAACTCTTCCGAGGAGGCACGACTTAAAAGCTTACAAATGTTCTAGTTATGATAAAGCGGGTTTGGTACTTTTCCGTGCAAAAAGTACAGTCAGAGAGTGATGCTACATGCGTGTTTAGCTTTGAAATGCGGGTTCCTGTGCCAAGAATCAGACAGGCACTTGCAATATGAAAATAACACTGTGATTGAAGCATTCTAATACACCCTGTGCCTGACTTGAGATAACATAGGCTAGATGGGTGAAAGCAGTACAGATTGTGCTATGGGAGAACTTAATGCGAATAGAGAAAGCACTGTGCATGACAGAGTCTGACCCCTCCGTTGCTGGCATGGAGCCTGGAAGTCAATGTTTCAAAATTAGGGAACATCAGAGACTCAGGATTGATAGCTGTACTGTGGGAAAGAACTAACTTATAAATGACTATTGTTCTCATTCATAGGTGTGACTTAAAGATGTGATGCTAATGAAAATGCCATGTTTATTGGATTAATGAAATGTCATGTAAGCAACAGTAATCACCAGCCAATTATGATTGTTTTTATCCATGAAGAAGGGGTGGGCTTAACTGAAATGACTCCATTGGGGTATAAATGTCTTTGTATTGGAAGTGACGGGGTCTTTTGCCCCTGATTGCAGCGTGTTCTGCTGGCAAGAGCCCACCAGCTGGTGCTGAAGCAGGTTTGGTACTTTTCCAAGCAAAAAGTACAGTCAGAGAGTGATGCTACCTGCGCGTCAACTCTGAAAAAGAGGGTTTTGGTGTCTGGAATCAATCAGGCACATGTTATAGAAGACTAACACCCTGATTAAATGCATTTTAATCCACTCTGTGCCAAGTTATACCATATATGTTAGATGAGTGGGAATATAGTGCAGTT